>JAWQRN010000046.1:0-46098 GCA_033557685.1 Sperchopsis tessellata | reverse complement strand
TATATATATTAAACAAATTAGAAGGTATAGGGATAAGAAGTACATCTCATTCACTAATTAAATCATACCTAAATGAGAGTAAACAATGCAATTAGTTGAACTAAATCAATAGTGACTAGCTCTGGGCGATTATGAAATTTCATAATCGATTATTGTAAAATAATCTATTATATTGATTAATCGATTAATCAAATAATCCATCTTTAATTAAAAATATGCTTTATTTATGATAATCATAATAACCAAGATCCCCGTTAGAATGTGGGACACACGGAATTTACAGTATATACCAAGTGTGTAAATTTTGCGTGTGAAAAATCAAATAATCGATTATTTTATTTTATGTAATCAAACATCGATTATTTTATCGATTAATCGAAAATAATTCCCAGGGCTAATAGTGACAGGCAGGTACCTCTAGTTGGAGTGTTACATGATTCGATGTTTGGCCCCATACTTTACCTGCTATGTATGCAAAGCTATACTCTGATGGGTATGAAGTGGACATATATCACATCTGCAGATGATACAGTTTTGCTCTTTGATGAAAAATCGCTGAAGGCATTAGAAGTGGAAATAAATGAATTACTGCATAATAATCTCAGGGCAAATTTCAACAAAATAGAATACATGACATCTTCAGGTTTTCCATGCGTTAGCTTTTCTTTTTCTGGCGTTTCGCCCACCACATGTAGCTCTTAAAAGTGCTAGGCATAAACTGCCATATAGCTCTTAAAAGTGCTTGGTGTAGACTGCCAATCTGCTCTGTCTATGAAACGTGTTGCAATAAATTCATCTATTACTTTGAAACGATACAACCAAACTGTCACAATCAAAAATCTGCACGATGCACGTTAATACTAAAAGCATTAACAGTATCTTCCCAGTCCAAATGACAGGTGCGCGTTCTCACGTGGTTTAAAGAGGATAAGGCTTCGTGGAAACTGTTCCAGAGTAGAGCTACACAAGTTCTAGAAGTAGGTTATTTATCAACAATATTTTAAGCTAATATACTGCGCCTGAGTCATAAAAAAATCATGTACCTTTCCATACTTTCAAATTTTAAAATGTAAGTGTATAAAAAGCACCAGGAAAAAAGTCAAGGCAGAATTTATGAAGAGAATACTGGGAGTAGACACGGTGATAAGATACCCTAGTGTGGAAGAATACAAAATAAACCAGAAATGCAGCCTCGCTGTCAGTTATTCAGATTATGTATAATGTTGATAACAAACTAATATAGTACATGACCATAAAGTCATTGTAGAGAGTAGAAACATTTGCATAACTAATTTATTCAGAAGAAAAACACCTGCTTGATGTAAAATGAACTGTCTGGATATGTGGTGTAAGCTCTGTTTACAAAAAAACCAGAAAGCAGCGCTATCACATCAAGTATTTTTGTCAGGTCATTCAAGAAAAACAAGTATCCCAATATTGAACTTATAGGTCTGTATTGCCAAAGTTATGTAAATATAAAAATATTCTAACAAATCTTAACGGCATTTTTGATTTTCATAAATTATGAAGATGAACAATTCGATGCCAAGTAGATTGTTCATAAGTTACTGCACAGATGAAAAAATTATAGCAAACCATGCATACTGATGGGCTTGATTATAAACAGAGCCTAGTCTGGAATAACACATGTCATCTCTTCTATCCAACAGAGGGCAGTTTGTAAATTTAATCACTCTTATTGTAAATATAAAAGTGTAACAAACCATTCAAATATCCCGCCTCGCTGCCACTACCAGCCGCTAGAGGGAGCAAAACACCCAAGCTTTCAACTTGGAAGAAATAACAAAATTTCTTAAGCTAGTTTTCAACAAGAGCACATGTATTTTTCAATCCTTTACATTCTTTTTTTATTATTTTTTGTTTACATATACCTTTTTATACTAAATATAGTTTCTTTAATGAAGTGGAAGTTTTCTTTTATTACAAGAACCTTTAATTAAAAAAACATGACCCGTTAAAAAATTAAAATAAAAAAATTTAAATCTTTAATATGCCTTTATTTTGACCGGAAAATCATGTAAAATACAAAACATTAAATAGCATTATTTTAAGTGTTAGGCAAATATATACATTAGGTGTATTAGCAATTAAAACAAACATAAGCAATAAACAAATGTGAAAACATTAAATACAATAAATTTAATTTTCCCTAATTGCCATGATGTAGAAATGTACGTAACTGATAACCAGAAAGATTGAAAATCAAATTTACATTACTTAAAACTTAATTTCACAATTCCAATTACATATGCAGTGTCCACCTAGCGCATATTTACTCAATGGCTTTAACACTATTTGTAATAAGAAGAAAAATTTAAGTACAAATGTTATTTACAGTTCAGGGTTTTTGGTTCACCTGGCAATCAGTTATTATTTTAAATGCACACCATGTACATTTGAGCATTTTGGTATTTATTTTTTTAATTTTAAGTTGATTTCTATCAACATTTTATATGATAAGATATTGGCACATTTATAACAAAAATTTAAATTGCATGTATGTGTAAATTCTTTTGTAACTTTCTTAGTAGAGCTTAGTTGCTATTTTCAGATCAGTGTGTACACGATGATGTACCTTTTTTTAATGATTTTTTAAATTTCTGAACATACAAACATACAAAACTCTTTCTTTTTCATGAAACATACTGTATATTTTTACAGGACAAAGTAAAAAACTTAATTGCTCTGTCAGTTTTATGTTTACTTTCCTACAATGAAATTCAAGTTTTTAAAACAATTTTACAGTTTTTTAAATAACATTTTTGCAGTTTGCTATTATAAGTGTAAATTTTAATAACGACAAAATTATTAAATTGAAAGAGCTTGTCTATATGGTACCTGTGTTAAAATGCCAAATAAATTCAAAATATTCACATACAAGATATCGCAACAGTTTTAAGAAACTAACCGTAAATAGTAAAATCTCAAACGAAGAAAACCAACAGAACTTTCTCAAGAAACTGAATTCTTACTGTAAAAACTTATTTCAATTGTTTTGAACCGACCTTAGTTAACTTATTATAAGATGTCGGCATATGTGTGCAAAACCTTTGGTTCCTGCATGATGGGGGTGATTGTCAAATTACTGAAAAATAATTGACTAATCATTATACGATTATTTGATTAATCGATTATTTTATAAATTTGTTCAAAACATGTTAAGTATTCTCAAAGATATTGGCAGGTATATAATCAAAAAATCGAAAATCAAATAATCAATTTACCAATGTTAATTCTTCCGTACCCCCTAATGGAAATGTAGAAAATTGGAAATATTTTATCTCCCTAGCACATATATTGCGGACTATGTAATTAACAAAGTTATGTCTGTCATTATATCATTAGCAGAATGCACTGCAAGTCATTTCAAACTACGGGCGATTGATCCATACCTACATTTCGCGGAATACCACAGCTTCATCATTGACCAAATAATCGATTAATGAAATAAATGATTCATCAAATAATCATTTTTTAAAATTTATTTAATTGATGAATCAAAAAAAAAATTGTAGCCCTAACGATGCTTCATCTCACTACAATAATGGTGTTCGTCATAAGGAATACAAAAAGTCTCTTTACAGATGATCATCCGGGTCATCCGGCTTAAATCCAATTGATTATTTATTATTATATTGTGGGGATATGTTAAGAATTTAGTTTCACCCTAGAAAACATTTTTCGCAACAGATTCGATTATTTTCGTTTTTGTAAAAACAAAATGCATATTTTCACTAGGAGCTATCATTTCAAATTGCAAGTTTGTAATGGTAAATGATATCTTGTCACCTACATTTTTTAATCTATGTAGTGAAGCAGTTTTTGAAAAAGCGCTTAAGGGGGAATTGGCTGGCATTTCTGTGAATGGACAGAATATAAATAACATATGCTATGCCAATGACATGGTGATCCTCACAAATAACATCACAGACTTACAACATCTTGTCAGAAGAGCGAATAGCTACTGTAACCAATTTGGATTAAAAATAAACTTGAAGAAGACTAAGATGATAATATCGAAATCAGATATGAGCGTTATTATTCATATCAAATACTGCCATAGAAAGAATATGGCGCTGAATGGACAAGACAGATGAAATAATTAACACCATCAAGAAAAGGAAACTAGACAACCTGGGCCCGTCATGAGGGAAGATAAATAATCACTGCTCTGCCTGATAATGCAGGGAATAGGAGAATAGAAAGAAGAAAGATATCCTGGTTAAGAAACCTGTGAGAATGGTTTTGCTGCAGCTCGACAGAACTATTTAGAAAAGCGGTTCAATAAAGTTCGAATTGCCGTGATGAATTCCAACCTCCGATAGGAACCACAAGAAGAAATGGTAAAAATCAAATGAAACATGGCAAACAATAAAAATACTATAAAAAGTACTTTAAACTAATTTTATTGAAAAACTATTGAGTTTCACTCAAGAAAGTGTACATAAAATTGTTGGAAAAATTAATCTTGCCGTGTAAAAATACATAGTACTTTTCATTTAAAAAATTGAGCTATATATTCAACGTAGAATTATGAACGTCCTGTATGTGTAATTACAATTTTAAAAAACCATTAAAAAATAAAATTTATCTTGAATACAATCATCTGAACATGGCATCTCTTCCAAGTCCCATTTAAGAAAGTTGCAAGATTTTTCACATACCTACGATGTAAACTTTCTTTATAAATGTGCCAATATCCATGTATAGTTGAAAATAATTTTTAAATATGAGTTATTGAAATGGTAACATCTTTTGAATTTAAACTTTAGTTAGTTAAGAAATACACACTAGAAAAACACCCCTGTATAATACCAGGTTTGTATAAAGAAACCTTAACTAATTAAATGTTTCCAAGTAGTAACATTGATTTTATGTCATTGAAATTAAAAATAATGAAGAGCACATATTTTGAAAATATCTACACATAACCTACTTTATTAAAAAGGGCTACCTGACATTAGGAGATTTTCTTTTGACGGTCAGCATATAACGCTTTGTACTACTCTTTTTTTATTTTTTTATCTGTACAGATTTTTTGCCGATTTCAACATACAGAGCTTTGTAGCACTTAATATTCAAAAATAGTTTTTGATTAATTTTTTAATTTATATACAATTCAACTCTTTGAATAGAAAATCCGATTTGACGATATAGTCAAGTAGGACCTTCTTCCCAAAAACTTTTCATTTTGGTAGCAAACGATAAAATATTAATTATAAAAAAATAGCCTAAGAGTTTGGGAGACCTTCTTAATAGTAATAGATTCCATTGTTTTAATAATTTAATTTACAATTATATTACAAAAATCACAGTTAGACATCTTCAACAGACAATAGATGTAAATAGAATTTATATAAAAGAGCAAATATTAACAATGCCCATACATAAAAATAAAAAAATGTTGGTATAACTATTATGGAAAATACTATACGTAGTAATCAAGTAGATAAAAAAAAATAAAATACTACACTTTTAAACATTAATATTAAATTATTTACAATTTATTAATATAAAGTTTGACCCCTAATGTCATTAAACTTTTGACGATGTTCGTGGGGTTCTGGTTCGAGGAGAAGTGCGGCGAGGAGTATTGCATGATGTTCCTGGTTTTTCCAAGGTTATAGTTGAAATTGGAGAGACCAGAGAATCTTTGCTATCATCATGGCCATTTTTTACTTGGAACAAAGTACTCCTGCATCCAGATTTTGAGCTAACTTCATTCTATAACAAAAAGATATCAATATTTGTAAAGTAATACAAAAGCTAATCTAACATAATAAAATAAATAAGTTAAGTATGCAGTCACATAATAGAATAATAAAACTACAATAAAATGAATGCCACCTAAAACCAGAAGCAGAGTTGCCTGTGACTCATCTAGTAATGACTACCTGGCACTGCTATTTACACTTTTAAATTGAAGAATAGGTTTAGATTCAACAATTCCCTCTTTTAACAAAACAAGGGCATATTTTTATGTTATCTACCTATCCATAAAACAAAAATGTGAGTTAATCAGAGATGTACATGGAGATTCCATCTGTAATTCTCCAATTTACATCATATTACAATTCGGTGCGGGGAATTCCCTATTTTTAAAGATAAATAGTGAATTAATTGAAATATATTTACATTAAATGCATGATTTTTATATAAAAATATCAATGAGATTGTGAAGAAAACAGTCTCACAAAATAGCTGCCATAGACATTGCAAACAAAAAGGGAACTAATAAGCAACGCACAGGAAAAATAAAATCTTTGGTTTAAATGCATAGCAGTTTAATAAACTTTGTTGTTTCCTAGTTCTCTTTTCCAATGAAATTTATCCATGCTAATTTGTAAGCATATACTAGAAATCTACAAATAAAAGAAGACGAAGAATAGTATTAAATAAAATTATACAGAACGCCACTGATTTTGCACGTGTTTAAATACACCTAATATTGATTGATTAAAATAATGATTATTAAGTTATATTTCCTTGTACAAATTTATCATTTAATTAAAAAAATATATATAATAGGTTAGTTGTCACACAAAACTACATCGTGTGTCACTTTAAAAATGTGATGCATGATTTATATGAAAAAAATATTACAAGTGTTTTTTCTGCATTCCTTCTACTTCTCTTCTTTTTCAACCTTTATCGGTCCACTCCTGGACGTAGGCCTCCCCTCTTTCTCTCCATTCCACTCTAATCTGTGCCATTTGGTACCATTCTTTTCCTATGTGTTCTTTTATATCGTCTTATCTCCATCCAACGCTTCGTCTGTCTAGTCTAGGGCGCCATTGGGTTATCCGTTTGGTCCACCTTGCGGACTCTTGTCTGGCCACATGTTCTACCCAACTCCATTAAATTTTACGTATACTGGTCATGACGTCGTCTACCTTTGTCCGTCTTCTGATGTCGTCATTCCGAATATGGTCTCTTAGTATGGTTCTCTCTACAGCACTTTGCCCTGTTCTCAGTTTGTTAGCTAACTTATTGGTGAGTGTTACAGTTTCCATTCCGTACGTCATTATGAGCAATATACACATATTCAAGACTTCTCTCTTTAAGTTGATTGGTATTTGTTTGTTGTTCAGTACCATCCTCATTTTTCCGACCGCTGCTCACGTCCTACGTATCCTCTCAAAATCTCCGCAGTTTGATTTCCCTTAGCCAGTTGTAACATGTATCCCAAGTACACTTATTCTTTGACTGATGATTTTCCCTGTTGCCTAAATTTTCGTTTTTCCCAGGTTCATTGATAGACCGACCTCTTCTGATTTGGATTTTAATTGTTATTGCATTATGGCTAGTTGTTCTTTGTTACTACTAATTATGACTGTGTCCTCTGCAAAACGTAGATATCTTTCAGCCATCATCAGATTGGCATAGCGAGCGAATGACTTACTTTGGTCAAGTGATGGACTTATATATTCTCTGCTACTGTATCTTGCATGGTGATTGTCTTGTGATTGATGCATTCTGTTTTTGGGGACGTGTCCTATTGGCGTCTTGCATTTTTTCGGCTTGAACTCGGTTTACCAATGACTGGCTTCCACGTGGAAGGTAAGCATAAACCATCATCTCTGGTATTCATACAATTCGGCCGTTTTTCAATTTCCACAGCTTCCCCCGTAAAATTCGGTGCTTTAAGAATATTTCACGCGAAATTGTTTTTGTGTCCTGCAAGTTTATTCTGAACCCGGTGTGTTGAGCTAGCGCAGATGATATTTCTAATCTCTTTATTGCTAGTTCGTGTTCCTTCACACGGATTGAGATGCGACGATTCGTTTGTCCGATGTAGGTCCTTTCACAATCGAAGCAGGACACTTCGTAAACTTCTTGATCTTCTACAGAGATTGTCTCCTTCAGAGTTCTAAGGTTTCCAATTTTCGTATTTGTGCAGCATGTCGTTTTTATGTTTAATCGCCGTAGAATATTCGAAGCTCTGTCAGTAGTTCCTTTAATGTACAGTAGGACAACTGCTACGGAAGGTTTTTCTTAATCTTCTTCTCTCTCAACACGGCGATCTTTATTAATGGATCGCTGTATGGACGTTTCCTTATAACCGTTGAGAAAAATATTTTCTTTAGGGTTTCCATTTCTTCATTGCGATGTTCTGTGTCAGATAAAGTTTTAGCACGAAATTCTTAAGTATTCAGTACCGACTGTAGTTGAGCTGGATGGTGGTGTGATCTTGCATTTAGATACCGGTTCGTGTGTGTTGGTTTTGGGTACACTGTGTGGGCCAGTGTTCCGTCCTGTTTCTTGGTTAAGAGCACGTCCAGGAATGGTAGACGGTTGTTTTCTTCGATCTCCTTGGTAAATTTATTCTTCCTATGCTGCGAGTTAAGGTGTCCAAGAAAGCAGTGTAGTTCTTCAATTCCATGTGGCCATACCACTAGTGTGTAGTCCACGTATCTAAGCCAGAGTGATGGTTTGGGGGACGCAGTTTGTAGATCAGTTTCTTCGAAGGAATTCATGTATATATTCGCTAGCGCTGGTGATAGAGGAGAGCCCATAGGAGCGCCTTCAACTTGCTTGTAACACTGTCCGAAAACTTGAAAATCATCTGCTGCATTTTTATATATATATATATGATTTTTGCTAGTGAAAATAGTTACGATAGAAAAATAATCATGGGCATTCTGGCACAATATTAAAAATAATAAGCCATATCTTGTTTTGTAGGATATCAGTGACGCTATATGATACTTTTCATAGTAAGTTGTTTACCTTTATAGCAGTCAGTTTTGTGGTGTGACTTTGGTAAGTGTGAAATAGCTATCAATGGCATTGGATACCTCACTCATCAGCAAAACTGAGCGGCTTATTATTTTTAATACTATGCCAGAATGCCTACGATTATTTTTCTATCATATGTAAATGTATATATATATAGGTGTTCCCGAATAACGTGCACTTTAACAGAATGTTCAGGATCAAAAGCCATTAAGATTGATATAGAACACCATGGTTCAGAAATGGCTGATTTTCGAGATACTACCCTGAAAAAGAGGCAAAATATAAATCAAGGATTTGCAAACATCTAACGAACCGGAATGAAATTTTGTACATTTTAAGAACTATAGAAATGACAAATTGTGATAATTATTAGAATCCATACTTTAACCAGGGGCAGAACATACAGATGGTGGGCTGGGATTTTCTAGTCATATATTTTTTTAATATATAAAGCTGTAATTATTTTAACTTTTCGTTAAAAATTATAAAAAAAAGATATCCCGTTTTTTTCCTCAGATGAAGTGTCGATTAACTCTTTTAATTTTTAAGCAAGGAAGAGTGTTCGAATAAGAGAATTTGCTCTGGAAAGTGAGGACGTTTCATTCACAGTTGCACAGGACATTTTCGAAGACGAACAAGATAAACCGTTCGTTTCGTGATTGTATACTGACTTAGGACGTTGGTTGCCCCAAAATGAAGTAGTATTAAGGGAAACAATAATAACATATTTGAGACTAATATACACTATTTTCTAAATTTCGAAGACATCTATAGTATTTGGGGCCTGAATACTACTTTCACCAATTAATCTGTAATTTACAGGTCTTTTTAATATCTTCCCTTACTTTTTCTATCTATATAATTTTGACATACAGTCAGTCACAAAAGTGTTCGAAGACTCCCCAAATTCACTAACTTCAGTACTAGATAAATATTTATATTAAAAATTATACAATAAATAGTTAATTATACATTAAATACAGAAATCATCACATCATGTGTCCACTGCAATTTTGGCTTGTTTCCTTTAATTTTTCGATGCGTATTTGATTTCTGTATTTAATATATTGACTTGGCCGGTTTGCTAGATATTTGATTTAATCAAATATTAAAATAATACATTATTGTTTATGGGTTTGTGATCTTGTAACTTTTAGAGAAAAACTCTGTAACCTGCTCTGTAAATGGAGTAACCTGCAGAGCAATTTAACTAAAATAAAAATAACTATATATTTTTCTTTTTGTAATTCCATTTTCAATTTTTATTATATTGTCCTTTAAAACACATCAGGTACATTAGCTATAACCCAGGGGCCCTTACTTTTGAGAAACTTCTTATACTTTGCTGGCTATATCCTATTAAAAAGTTTTGAAATATCAGAAGAGCGCATAGCTGTTATAATTTATACCCCGAGGAACTGGCACTCCCCTGGACCCCCTACAGTGAACCTCACAGAAGATTATTCTCTTATAACTTGAGACACACGCTTATATTTGCACAAGGGTGCTCATTAGGCTTGGCGTAGTCATCTAATGTTAGCGAACAAGCTCCACGATGTTTAAGCCCTAACCTTAATTTTACACAAATTGAGGGTGCCTACATTGCCAATTTAAGTTATCTTTTAAATATTTCTGTCTGAATTTTTCATCTTCTTTCCGTGAATTTTGTTCAATTATGACTTAAGATTCAAGAAAACAAAAAGTTAAAATTAGCAACTAGAAATTCCCTCCCTTGCTTATTATCGTTCCTTGTTTTTTCAGTTTCAGTTGGATTTTAGAATTTAATTTATTTTCTTTCAAAATTGGAGATCAATTACCTGTTATTTTTTTTATATGGTCGGCATCATCAAGTTTTTATAGCGAAATATATAAAATATAATTATAGTGAATAATGTGAAACTAATTATATACATCGACATTAATACCAACTGTTATAGAATTTTGACCAAATTATATATATTTATTGTTAGTACGGGTAAAAGTTAAAAAAAATAAACATAATTACTAACCAGGAATGGGGGAGACATGAGAAACCTAGAACAAATTAAATATCACAAGACATCTACAATACAATACAAACTACATCTATGGAATTAGTTAACAGAGACTGCACAATTAGTACGGAATAAGAATACCCTATGCACCTTATAGATTACTTAATAAACCTTGTATTCTTTGTAAATTTTTAAAAAAATTCTGTAAAACATGCATAATTATATTTTATTAGAAAGTTCCCATGCACTTCTTTAGTAAAAATTTTAAAATGCAAGAATTCTAAATACAATGCAAAATAAATGAATGTCAATATAGATTGTAAATATAGACTTATTGTTAATTAAAATTCATAGTGCAGCCATAGCAAAATATTGAAACTAATTCATAAATTAGAATAAATACCTAATGACCACAGTGACAAATCCCTTGTAACATTGAGAAACCTCTCTTATAGGATTATTTGCAACCATAAGGCATATACAGGGCTCTTCTAAAGGGTCCCCCTTACCTTATGAGTTTTGCAAAATTTAAAATAAAGGACCCGGATAAAAACTGAGGTTGAATCTTATCAAATACCATTTTTTGATTATTAATCATCATAATCATTTCAGGCATGGTTTCTGCGTTAATCTCTAACTCCTTTGCAAAACAACCTCCATTCCTGTCTGTTCTGCGTCATCCTCTTCGTAAGCTAGAAATTACTGCCTCTATTTACTACTGTACTACATGTTGTTGTTGGCCTTCCTCTTGGTCTTCTACCCTGTGTTTTAGCCTCCCATATTCTCCTTGGTGCCTGTCCGTGCACATTCTACAGAGGTATCCATACCACCTAAGTTGTCCTTCCTCTATCATCTCTTGCACTCCTCTCACTTGCAGCCTCTGTCGAATGTCATCGTTTCTTATTTTATCACGTCCTGACACCCCTTCTGTCCATCTCAGGAACTTCATCTCTGCAGCCTGTATCCTACTCTTCCGTCTTTCCGGAAGCATAGGCTCACTACCCTTTGGCACATTAATCACACTGTATACAGGCAACTTTGTTTTCCGGCTTATCTCACCCTTGCTGAAACACTTGCCATTAAAGCATCCAAATAGACCTGCTTCACTTTTCAGTATACTGTTAACGTTACCCACCATCTTCCCCACACCTTCAATCACCAATCCTAGATATTTAAAAGACGGCACCTGCTCCAACACTAGGTTGTTTATCGTCACCTCCACCAGTCTCCTCGATCTGCCCACCAACACTACCTTTGTCTTTGCAACATTAATATCATATTTCTTGCACTCATCTCCCTATCCAGGACATCAGCTCCACTGTAAGTCACTTTCTGACCCCGCATACACGAACAAGTCATCTGCAAATGCACCCACCGTGATCCCCACATGTCTCAAGTTTCTATACCCCACATGCAGGTGCTTCAGTTCTCCTTTACACCTCATTAGCACAACATCCATAAGTACTATAAAGCAGAGGACTCAGTGTTCCACCCTGCCTCAAACCCTGGTTAACTGAAAATTATTCCGACTGTTCATTAGAAGTTCTTACGTAAAAGTTCTTTTTATCAAAAGCTTTCTCTAAGTCCATAAAGTATAGACAGTTTCAGTACCATCTCCTGGGTCTGCCTCAATATGAAGATGAGATCTTGGGTGCCCCTACCTGTCCGGATTAATTATTGGAAATTCAAAAATTGCGCTTGAGGCACTATCAACTCAAAAATTTTAAATTACAAGAAGGGTATTATTGCACCTTATTTGAAAAATAATTACCTACACTCATTTCTGAAAAATGATCATTCAATTCGTTCACAAGTTCATAGATCTTACATTAACATCATATTCATTTTATATTTTTGTATCTCATGTAAAACCATGATGTTACTGTAGAGTAACTGGGCATCCAGATCATCCCAGCTGATTCTAGAACAATTCTTGCTTGTATATTTAAACACCACTACGACAACTAGGGAGAATTCGAAGTTGAAGTTATAGACGCGTATCATTGCAATATATACATAACCATATATATATATATATACAGTTGCATAATTTATCATTGTGTTAAATGTAACACACTTAAAATTAAACATTTTAAACTTGTTGAACTGTTATTTGTGAACCCGTAATAAACATAGCAATATTTTTATAAAACATTTCCAATATTTGACGTCATATATCAAACACCTGTTCCAAAAGCTAGTTGACAAAACCCGCCTTGCAATTTAAAAATATTGAGGCTTTTGCCCCTATTTGAGAACGAAATGAAACTAATACTTCCAATTAACATATGGCTCACAGAATAGTAGTACAATCTCTTCCATTTTAAAGGAATGGTGTAAAAAAATTAATTTTACATACAAAACCTGCAGCCTTATAAATGTCTCTGGTACCAATGCTGAATTTTCATAAATAAATTAATCACCAAAAAAATATCCAACCTCAATTTTTTCTATCTCTAACTTTTTTTCAAAACTTTATATATATTAGATATCTGTACTGATGAAATCTTGCAGAAACACGGTACCTGCTACAAAAGTCAGCTTGTTTCCGATCTTTTGTGATTAATGATTGATTTCTACATTTAAAATTTATTTCACTTATGTGCATTTAAATATAATTTTTATATTTCTACATTAACATTCATAGTATGTGAATTAACAGAAAAATAAGGCTACAGTCAAATATTCTCGCTCTATGATTGTTAAATCAACAAAACATAGGGGTCAAATGAAATTTAATTTTTAAATTTTTTTGCAAAAAGAAATTATGCCGCAAAACAAGCAAAATTAAAAAATTTTACTACATAGCTGAAATTTAAAAAAATACTTACTTTAAAAAGGTCATACTCCTCAGTTATATCACTATTTTCTTTCTTATTCAGAAGTCTTCGAGAAATGCGCTTATACTTGGCCACTATTCTTTTGCGTTCTGTAGATGTTCGACTCCGGTTATGTTTTGCTGTTTTAGCCCCCACTTTAAATTTGGGTGGTGCTGTGGCAGGTACTAATTTTTAAGAAAAACAGATATGCATATACAAAATATACATGTAATATAAACTGGAACTAAACTCCCTAGAGCAGACTTTCCCAACCTTTTTAAGATGATGTACCGGTATTAAATGTAATAGACTTCCATGGTTATTATCTGTATGAATGTTGTTTCCGAGTGGAAACCGTGTAAAGGCTCTGAAAAGTGTCGATGTTTCGTCCACTGTTACAAAGGACATTTTTAAGGTGAATAATGTTACTTCAACGAATGAATTCAGTACAGGGAATTCATTCGTTGAAGTAACATCACTCACCTTGAAAATGTCCTTATCTTATCAGAGCCCCTACACGGTTTCCACCGGGAAACAATATTCATACATGTACCGATATTTTTACATTACTAAAGAAAGACACAACTGCTTTTTGAATGCAAAAATCAGAATGCTTTGTTTTAAAAACAATCAATTAAATTTTATGTTCGGTTAATAAGCATCTTTTCAAAAGAGAAGGCTTGAAACTTCTATTTGACAAACATTCAAAATAAATGGTACACTATGAACTAGGTTCAGGTAATGTGCTGGATTTCATTGAGAATTCATATTTCATAAGACGGTTACCTTGTAAGTGCTTAGAAACAACCAATAGGTGGCACTATTGAGATGTGTCATTACTATTTTCGTAAAATTTGTTATTGTGAAAACAGTGGCAGCTTAAAAATTGACCGAGTACTTTGTTTACAGTGAGCATTTAAAAAAAGTAATTTTGTGAAAAATTGGAAATTTTAGATGATTTTTTAAGATTTTCTTAAAGACCTAACTCAACAACATTGCATAAAATCGCTTTGTTCAAGTTTTGGTAATGAAGCACCATCAGAAAAGACTATTTACAATTGGTTTGCAGAATTTCGTTGTGGTCCTGCGTCCGTCAGTGACGAATTTCGTGAAGGTCGACCAAAATTTGTTGTTATTCCAAAACACATCGATGCTGTGCGCAACATGATTGAAGAAGATCAGCAAGTGTCTTATCGAAGACTGCAGTACATTCGATTTTGTATGAACATTTAGCTGTGAAAAAGATCTGTTCCCATTGAATTCCGCATAATTTAACCAAAGCTCAAAAAAAGGCTAGAGTTATTTGGTGTAAGGAAATGCTCAAAAAATTTGACCGAGGAAATGCAAAATCCATATACAACATTGTATCAGATGACGAAACTTGAATATATACATAAGAACCGGAAACTAAGCAACAATCCACTGTTTGGGTGTTCCTAGACGAACCGAATCTCACAAAAGTTGTTCGTTCAAGAAGCACTTCCAAGAAAATGACAGCTGGCTTCTTCGGTTGTACTGAACATGTCGCAACCATTCCTTTAGGAAAAACAATTGAAAACTTCGCATCATTCTTCATCATGACAAAGCCAGCTCTCACACAGCACGTCAAAAAATTGATTATTTGAAGGAGAAAAACATCGAATGAATGTCTCATTTCCCGTATTCACCTGATTTATTGCCTACTGACATTTTTTGTTCCTTAATGTCAAACAAAATGTGTGGACAGTGATTTGCATCACCTCAAGAAGCTGTGAAGCCTTCAAAAACCATGTTTTTGAGATACCGACCTCAGAGTGGAAAAAATGTTTCGAGAATTGGTTAGAATGCATGCAAAAGTGTATAAGTCTGTAACAATGTTCCGAACCCTAATTACACCCGTCCTAAGAAATCAAAATTATCTCCAAACAGTTTCAAGCACCATAGCTCACCTGTGAGTGAGCTAATTTGCAATAAATCCAATCCAGTGTGCAGTTCACCAATGGAAACCACCCGAACTGAAAAGACGTGGCTGACACATGTTTTAATAATGAATTAATACCAGCCCCACCAGATAACAAGAACAGTTTAACAGCACAACTGTTGAACCACAGAGCAGATGAAGAGTGAAACAGCAACAAGAACGACATCGAGAACAACAACGAAAACATTTCTAGACCGTCCAGGGCCTGGGAACAATCAGTCGATACATTGTCCTGCCCGAACTATCTATGTAGATACGCATACTGCTAGCATTCTCCGAAAATGCTTGTAAGTCTCACACTGTCTTCCGAATCCTAGACCAGCGACAAACAGGCGGCAGCCGACTACCGTTTCTTACCTTAATCCTTCCGCAAAAACCTAGGGGGCACAACACAAACAATAGCCCATACTGCCTACACTTGACTTCCTCATCCGTGATAATTTTTGAAGTATGCGCAGTGGCACTGTAATTTTGTTTATCTTCCTCAGTCCTTCCGACACCATATTCGGAAGCACATATCATTCATCACCCCCACCGTGTGTAAAGCAACCACTCGTACAGCATTGATGAATTAAATATTTATTGTTTTGAATTTGAAATAACACTATAAGTGAATATATGTTATTTTTGGGATAACAGGCGATTTTAATTTTATTTCAACGTTAAGACTAATTTAATTATTTTAAAAAATTCCCTAGTACCGTCTCCACAGAACTACCAAGGTTCACGTGCACGGCTTCTATCTTTTGGATAAAGTCGTCCCCTTGAAGTGCGACCTAACACTTTAAATTAGGCTGGCTGTCGAGGCAACTCCGAAGCTCGAAGGGGATATAGCAAAACGCTCTTCCCCACCACCAAGTGGTGAGTCACAAATCTTAAAGGTGAATAACTTGAAAATCAATAAAACGGTTTGTTCCAAAAAAAATTTTTCTTTCCTAGTTTAAACATTTAAAAGGTAACCCTCGTATTACCAGGATCATACTTCCTAGTCCAAGTTTTTTTACGTTTCATTTTCGGAGCTTTATCTTTGCCGAGTTCTGGTGGTTTACCTTCCATTGATATGGATAAACACATACAACCTGCTCTACAAATCTCTTCATTATAAGGCCATCGTCCAATTTTGAATGGTAATAAAAATGTTAATGAAAAACATGACTTAAATATTATGATTAAATTATTATGTAAATTATGTTTACAGTAGTCAGTAAATAATTTCAAATATTTACATAATGTAAATAAGCATCTACAAACTGATATTTGTATGAAATATACATGCATTACACTTTGTTCTTCACTTGCGATAATATTTTACTTGAAACATGAAAGCATACAAATAAACTGATGCAGACAAGTAAATTACAAATAGATGTGATTTTATGAGTAACGGCTACTTTTTATTGCTTTTCCTACTACGGCCCTGCTACGGCTAGTTATACCATATAATGGTTATATCAAATTTGACGATATTCTTGACAGATTAACAGTTTAAAATATGGCTTTCATTATTTTTTAATTCATTTAATGCTCGATATTCACGTACCAGTAGCAATATACGCAGTATAGGTTGGAAACGTCTACTCTAGAGGGAAGCAATATGCACACATATTTGGTGCGATTCTTAAATAAGTAATCCCAAAATCATACCAATTTCATCTGTTAGACGTTATTTCGTCCAGTTAGATAAAATTGATTACACAACACATGAATGGTTTATCCCCACCTTCCCGTATTTTACTTTTAAGAGTACACTATTCTACTACAAAATAAAAATATTGATGTTCTTACCTGCAACTTTGGCTTCTGATGTTATTTTAACTCGCTTTGATGACACAGGTAAAGGTGTCGCTAGCTTTCGCTTCGACGAAATAGGTAAAGGTGTCGCTAGCTTTCGATTTGTTGACATGGGTGTATTAGCCAAATTCAATGTACTACCACCGCAGGAATTCAAAGCCAAATAAGACCTAGCAGGGGTAAGGTGCGCTTCTTTTTGATGCTTTCTACTTGAAAGCTTCAACTTCCTTTCCTGAAAATCAATAATTGATTAATATTTATAAAATGACAAAGAATAACAAGTTTTGAAAGCTATTGTAAAAAAATTTAATAATAACTTACCTGCTCGTGACTTTTATGTGATTTCGATATAATACTTTGGATTGTTTCACCCCAAACAAGAACAGGGCGACCATTCTGAGCTTCAAATCTAGTAGCTACCTCTAAAAGTTCATCCTCGATCTGGGGGATTTTTTTACATAATGCATTCCTCTCTTTTTCTTCCTTAAGAAGCTCACCACCCCGATTTTTGAACCGATCTTTGGCTGCTGCACGCTGTTCAAATTGCAGCATTTTATCCCAATATTTTTGACGCTTTTCCACTAGTTCGAATATTCGTCTAAACAAGAGATATTATATTTATTTATATTCCGTATTTATTTGTATTTCTAATATTTTTTCACAACAAAAATATTTAATTCTCTATGTAGACTTCCATGGTCACAGTAAATAAAATTTTTAAATTCACTTACTTATTTTCAGCGTAATAATTTTTCAATTTCATAACTTCCAAGTCATGGTGTGATAAAAGATCTTCAGTATAAAAATCACTTTGGAATTTAGAAAAATCTTGCCGTTCTTCAGCTGCAATGAAACATTTGTCCCATAGTTCCACCAGATCTCTTCTGAGTTTCTTTACAAAAATCTGAAAAGTTGTAGATTAACCCTTTTGAGCCGCAAATTATCAATATTAAAACATCATTGATTTTGGAACGAAGATAAAGAGATCAATCAGAACTTGCAGACTTTAAACAAGTGAAATGAAAGCCACAATTTCCAAAGTCAAACTTCTCAATATGTTTCAATGAGGACTTATAATCAGCTGATTTTAGACAGGTTGGTGGAGGTAAGTCATAACAGAAGCTGTTACAGGATATCAAAAGAAAGATCATACACATATTGATGCTTCACCAAAAGAATTATCACTTTACTCTTTATAGATCATCAAAAAACTCAAAAAGTTTGAAATTTGTATGAAAAATCTTATCTTGAATTTTAAGGTGAAGAAATACTTAGGCTACTTACATATCAATCCAAAATTCAACAGTATCATTACCGAAGTCTTAATCCCAAATAAAAACCATAATTTAAGATTTTTGATCTTTTAGTGAAGTAATATTGAGGAAAAAAAACTTTTCCAAAACACATACCTCGATATTGGTTTTCTTTAGATCTTCACACCTTTTAACTTCTTTCTTCAACGCTTCTAATGAATCCTTAGATGACCTGGAAAGATGCTGTAAAAATGTATCATATTTTTGCAAGTCTTCATCTAAAATTTCCCAAAGAGTTCGCACTTTCTCTTGAAGTTCAGCTATTTCACACTTCATCTTTTCTTGATTTACACTCAGCATCTTATGAAAAGATTTCAGTTTTATCATATTTTTATCTGTCACCATGAAAAGACTGTCATCTACACAGAGAACAGTCTTTTCAAATTCCAAACTAGGTTTAAAGTTCAAGTCTTTTGCCATATCAATTATTTCACATTTGAGGGTTAAGTATTCTTCATCTCTACGGAACTTTTCACTTTCAAGATCTTCAATGATCTTCTGATACTTTGTCATTTCTTCTGGGGTTGGCAGCACAGCTTCAGCTGGTATTACTGGCGCAACACCTAAATGCTTACACAAATCACTTTCACATTTCTGCAGAGCTGACAATTGTTCGTGTTTCTTTTCAACCATCTTTTGATACCTGCAATTCATGAATATTAACTCTATTTAACTCCTTCTAATGATGGCCTTTTGACTACCAAGCTATATTACTTTCTACTTACTCTTTAACTTGGTCTTGTAAAAATTCATGTTCCTTATATAAAGACATGCTTTGTGATCCAAAATCTGGCATTTTGATACGTAGTTGTTTGCATAACTCTTCCGCTCTTTTGAGAAGCCTTTCGATATTATTCAAAACTTTAGTCTGCATATTTGTCACATCTTGCAATAACTGATTGTAGGTATCGAAGACCTGTTCTTTGAATATGCTCAACCATTCATCCCTGTCGGCATCTTCTAATCCCATTCGGAGTATGATAGTACAAAAATCAACAAGTTGATTTTTGGTAAAGTCTTCAATTTCGCTCGTGATTGAAGTGACCCATGCTTCTGATGGCCTAAAATAAGAAATTCATTGAAAACGGCACAGCCCCTGTAAATAAAGCCAATTTGACAGCAGCACAACTAAAATTGATTTGTATGATCTTAGCTTATTTTACGACAGCGTCTTTTGATAATAATATTAGATACTATCATACAATCACTTACATTTCTGTAGTCATTTTAAAAATTTCTTATTATTAACGTTCACATCAAATCACTATACTCATTCAAAACACAACGGTCAAATTCAGCATCAGCCTATTTCTAATTGGCTAAACGCTATAGCATATTTTTCTAAACTGCAACCTCATGATTGGTCCATTTTGTAGACAGGACCGGCATTACACTTAGCAGTTCATAAATTCATATTTAAATCGGTCGGTTTGGTTATTATTGATTCAAGTTGATTAATAAGTCCAGATTTCTTTACTCTATCACTTAAGTAGTTCTAAAAGATGGATGTAAAGATTCGTCCAAGAGAAGGTAATTATTGTATATGTATGAATGGCGGAAAATCAGCCGTTAAATGTAATCACGTGAAACAAAACCCAACAAAGAACATTTTTAACGATTGGCTTTTCTTTATAAATGTACCTTTTGATTAGAAAATGCCCATTTCGGGGAGTTTCTTTACTTACAGCAAAATTAATATATATGTACCAAAAATTAATTAGCATTTTTTTTTAATACAGATCATTTTTGTCGTTTACGTTTGCAAATACTTTAAATCATGTCAATTGCATTAATGCATGTCAAATCCATTTCAAATCGAGTTAAGTGTTTATGTAGTAATTTGAATCGAGTTCAGGCGACTAAACCCAGTTAAACAACAGTGTCGATAAAACAAACTCAACTCGTTTGAAATCGTATTTATCTCGAGAAATTGTCATTTCTATCTCATTAATAATACAGTATATAAAATTATTTCCTGTCATAACAGTGATACGACATTTAACGAGCGTAAACACTAGTGGTGTAAATGTAATTTGTTCTCGAGCATGTACTCCATCACAATCTAACTATTACAAATGATATCTAACTTTTGCACAATTAATTCTGTACGTATAATTTTACGGCCACAATAGGTATCTTCAGGTTTTCCGGGAGATAACCATGTGCTGGCTTTTCTTTTTTGCCAACGTTTCGTCCACCGTTGCAGGAGCATTATAAAGAATTGTAGCTCTTAAAAGTGCTAAGTGTATACTGACCTGTAGCTCTTGAAAGTGTTAGGTGTGGGCACTGACCTGCTGTTATAAGTGCTGACATGTAGCTCCTAGAAGTGCAAATCTTAGAATAAATATCTAGCACTACAAAAAGCTAGCTGTATGTCAATACTTAGGACTTTGTAGAACTGATCAACACCCACACTTAGCACTTTTTAAGAACTTTCGCAGAATTAGTTTATCCAAGTATATAAAATGAATTTTAAACAATTTAACGGCTTTTCTTTTTATCTCGAAACTAAGGTTAATAACAAGGAACTTATACATATTTTTTATATCAATTTTTTTTAGCTTTTTAATGATGGAGGTCCCCTTGTTGAAATTTTGTTGTGAGTGGAGGTGCGACTCAAGGACAGAAGCTCATATAAAGTATATAATACTTAAGTTTATATACTAATGTGTGTCGGAAGTTCCGCGATATCCCCCTCAACACAAGGAAGTATCTTATCAAATGAAAACTTCTGAAAGGATATCATTCCGGAACGATCAGAGTTTGTATTCCCGACTTTCCGCCAAGAATTCTAGGGTTTTTAAAATTCGTTATAAGGGAATGCGCGATAAATTTAAAAAATTTGCACGGGTTGGAGAGATATAGACGGTGCTTGAGCACACTTTTACGTCTATACCAAAGAAAATATATATCATCTATATGCGTCTTCAATGACATCGCCGAGTTTACTGACGTTTTCCCGCGTAAAGAACTGTCAGTAGTATTTCTAACCATAAATAAATGTTTGTGACTTGTGTTGTTGTTATGTATATTTGCTTTAATTATTGATCAAAATGTTTAAACCCGGTGCTATTTTAAAAATATCAGTGACAAATTTTGTGTGAGTTGACTTTTAATCCTCTTTTAAATTTATGTAATATACGATATTTTTTGTAGGACTTACACTTACGCAGAGATGTATCCTGGGCCAAATTTGAATATGCTTGTTGGTCCAAATGGCACCGGAAAATCTACAATAGTAGCTGCTATCATATTGGGCTTAGGTGGTAACCCTAAGATTGTTGGACGTGGTACGAGGGTAAGTTTTTTATGTCCATACAGTTCATGATCTTCCAACATTTTAAACTACTTCTCTTTAAGCAAATCTCTCCTGCAGGTCTTATTAGAAGTCGATTTAATCAATTTATCCGTATTCAAAGTATCTTTTGAAGTGGGATATTGGTTGCTGTTTACATTCTCTAAGTAATTTGTTGTATAGTTTTGTTCCCCAGTAGTACAAATCTTGTTGAGTGGCTTTCCATCTATGATATGGCAGCCGATATAGTACTGCACTTTGCATTGACTCCCCTGCCATAAGTCCCCTGCCCATGAATAATAGACTCTCTCTCATGATATCATTTGAATGTTAAATGCCCGTGAATGTAAGACACTCGTGAATGTAACAGGCCTCTTGTTTTAGTGCCCTAAAATTAAAATAGAAAGTGCCTCTTAAAATGAAGGAAATACTGTACCGTTATATGTAAAGATTATTATATTTACAACATGCTGTATATGAGTTAAAAATGTTGTATAATACAACACAATGATGTTCAATTTATGTTTCCGGAACGTATATGTTTGACATAATATGAGCTCTATACATACTGGATTGACACTTGGCATGTACAAACCAATTTGGTTGACTTTCATGAAGACGTGGTTCAAGTTAGACTCCTAGATCTTATTTAGGTCTGCTGCCCTATGTTAGTAACAGGTTGACTGCCAGCAATACTTTCGAAAATAGCCTCTTCTCACCACACCTAATTTCTGATTATGTACCTATCTTAAAACATGGTCCTATATGACTTGTCTGGTATTTGATGGCATTTATATGTCTACATTGCTCACTGGTCATAATTACCGCACCGGCCATGATTGCTTCATAGGCCATGATTGCCGGTTGTTATACGTATGCAAAGATATGCGTCTGTCGGTTCATTCGCTTATCAAGCTGGTGCAGACATGGCGAACAAAAGTATGCTACATGTTGTATGAGTTCATTGAAGGTGACAAAGAAGAAAATTACAAGAGATTGGTGATGAATAAAAAAAATGAAAAACTCTAAATGTGCTCGCAAAAATTACAAACTAATCTAGACCTATCAAGCACATTAATTCTTCTGTATACTGCTGATACAATGATTGATCAAAATGGATATTTACCAAATATAAGTTTCGAAGCAAATGAAACATACTCGAGAATCTTCTGCAGAAGATAGTAATGAAGAGGAACACTAATCAGATATCAAATATTTGAAATGAACCTGTAAGAGGAAATCATAAAATTTTCATTTGTTCTGTAAGTTCAGGCTTGTCCGAAAATTATGTGGCTACACGTATTAATGATTTATCACCATAGGTTCTTTCGAATCTTTTTGGATAATGAAATTTTTAAATAGTAACACAACTAACATATATCAACGCAAGTGGTTTCTGAGATCAGTAAACAATCCAAATTTCACTAGTTATTATAAAATTTATTGATGTAATGGCATATATTCGTAGGGTAATAATGCCAGTATTGGAAAAACTTAAAAATTACTTAAATCTTAATTCAGTATGTAGACTTTCAGAGTGCTGTGATTATTAAACCACTGCGCTCATGAGCCACACCTTAAAGTTGTTCTTAAAGATCATCTACAAAAGGATATTTAAAAAACTTGAAGAAGGCATAAGTGATACACAGTTTGGATTCCGCGAAGGACTTGGAACAAGAGAGGCGCTCTTTGGGATTCACACTCTTTTCCAGCGCTGACCCGGATGCCATTGGAATAATCAGTAATCTATATTGGGGCCAAGTGGCTAATTCAATAGATCCTCCGTGGTGTGAGGCAATGATGCATTCTATCCCCACTATTATTTAACCTTTACAGTGAGGAATTCTTCAACGAAACCTTAGAGGAAGAATCTGCAGAAATAGTTATAAATGCGGAAGTGGTTATTAACATGAGATATGCTGTTGACACCCTTCTGACAACTGGCAATCTTGGAGACATGCAACATCTGCTGGAGAATCTGAACGATCGGTGTAACGAGTATGGTCTAAAAATTAATCATAATAAAACTAATTTAATAGTAATTACGAAGTACCCATAGAATTGGAATCAGATAAATCTGATAATAGAGAATACTGTTGAAGAAAATGTAGAGGCATATAGATGCCTGTGAACTTGGTTGTAACAATCGGGAGATCAGACAAGGGAAAGAAGAGCAAGGATAGAAATAGCCAGATCAATGTTTGTGAAAATGAAAAAGTTCTAAAAAGTGTAGCTCTCATGTCTTGATAATGTCCACTGTAACAGTGGACGAAACACTGGCAAAAAGAAAAGCCATCTCCCGGAAAACATGAAGGCACTTAAATCTTGTTTTGAAGTGCTATTTTAATTTTAGATGAAAATTTCTCAACATTTATATAATCTGAGAGGCTGTAGCGGTTATATGCATGCTTAAAAACTATGGTAACAGCAGTTACTTTCACGCAGTCTCAGAGTTTATTAGTGAAGGGTCGGGCGGTCACATATGGCCGCTATGGTTAGTTCAGATAATAGCTCGGCGGCCATATATATCAACCTGTTAATGCAGTATATATGATAGGGGTTGGAGCTAAGGTGTAAGAAGGTATATTTACTTTTTATTAGCTTCAGAATTCAGGTGTTGATTTAAGAGACTGTATGTTTGAATTACAAAAAGATTTGTATCATCTTTATGAAGGTTTCTGGAGAGATCACTAATGTATGTACACATTATACTTATTTTTTGTTGTAAACTTTCCATTAAATGGTTTTCATGTTTTAGATATCAGAATATGTTAAACACAATTGTTCTGATGCCAAAATTGAAATTGTCCTGCGAGGTGAAGAGGAAGATGAAACAGGCACTATTACAAGAGAGTTCAGTGTCCTACAAGTAAACATATGGAGAATAAATGGACGAAAAGTATCCCAAAAAGATATGTATGATTACGTAGCAAAATATAACATACAAGTAGACAATCTCTGTCAGTTCTTGCCTCAAGATCGTGTGCAAGACTTTGCAAAAATGAATAAACAGGAGCTCCTCAAGCAAACGCAAGTGGCTCTTTGCAAAGACGATCTTACCAAAAAGCAGGAAAAACTGATTGAGAAAAGGGAACGACACAAAGTATTAATAGAGTCTTTAGAGAAGCAAAATAAAAAGCTTCAAGGTCAGCAGGATGCCAACATTAGATTGGAAGGTAAAGTAGTTAATTTTAGGAAGTGGCAGAAGTATCAAGAAAATATGAAACACATCGAGAGGAAAGTGGCTTGGGTCAATTTTGAAAATTTACAAGAAAGACGTGAAGAAGTAAAGAATGATCGAGTTAAGGCTGCTGAAATTTATGAACGCCATAAAAATGCTGCTAAACCTATAGAAAGCGCTATAACCAAAGCCAAGAAGGTAGTTGTAGATCTTCAGAATAAGCTCAACAACGCAAATACTATGATAAACAGGGCAGAAGCTAATTTGAATAATAAACTGGAGACTTCAAAACAACATAAAGATGCTATTAAACAAATTGAAGGTAAGTTGTATATTCCAAATTTTAACAAAGTATAGTACTGAAAATACACATAAGGTAAATGACTTAGTTTTGTACCAATTATGAAAGTTCAATTTTTGTGTAAACAAATTAGACTTAAAAAACTACATTATATTGCCCAATCCAACGTTCTCAGTACTCATAGTGGTCTTTTTTCTCTTATTAAAAACTTCTCCAAAGTGGTTCCATTAACAAATATTTTGTTTGTCTCCAGTGTCTTGGGAGAACTAAATTGTTCTTTCTTAACCATTTGACTCATGAATGTTGTTTCCAGGTGGAAATCGTCTAGAGGCTCTGATAAGTGCAGACGTTTCATCCACTGTTGCAAGGGACATTTTCAAGACGAGTGATGTTGCTTCAACGAATGAATTCACTGCACTGATCACTCGGCCGGATCATGCATGTGTGCCTAAAGTATGGAATAAATTCAGGAAAAGCGAAATAAAATTTTGTTTGAAGAAATCTTTGAACAGGTCTTTTTTATTTGATAAAAATACACATTTTTGCATGACAGTTTTCAAGCATCAGTTGTTTTTGAGTAATGACGCCAACAGTTTTTTTTAAATAGCACCTCCCAAATTTTTTTCTTGATTTTAAGAGATCTTTTCATTGTCGAACTGATAGTATAAAAATGTTGCCATCTTAATAAGAAATTTTTCGTGTAAATGACGGTTGAATGATTTAAAACGTAAATTTATTTTTAACACAAAATAAAAAAATAAAGTGACAATACGCTAGCCTGTGTAGCAGCTCTTCTTGTACATTTTGAATCGTTTCCAGGCTATTTCTGCACATTTCATCTCTAATGCGATGTTTTGTGGTCTGGTGACAAACTTTAAATAACCCCATAAAAAGTGATCAAGGGGTGTAAGGTCTGGGGATCTCGTGGGCCATTCTATCGGTCCTTGCTTGCCAATCCACCTCTTCGGAAAGCAATTGTCCAGAAAATCTCAAACAGGCTGCGCACAGTGCGGGGGTGCGCCATCTTGCTGAATCCATATGGTATTATCTGGGAGATCTGGATCATTGTCATTTGGAAAAATTGCTGCAAGCGCTGGAACAAGGTCATTTTGCAAAAACTGTAAATATCTTGCTCATGTGAGGGTTCCTTCAAAGAAGAAAGGCCCTACTATTCTGTTATAAACTATTCCAGTCCATACATTTAATTTCTGCCGGTGTTGAGTATATGTTTTGACGAATCACTGTGCCATTGAGACAAACCGTTGTTTCATCTGAAAAAAGTAATTGGCGGTGCAAACGTAGATTTGCTTGTCACAAGTCCATCATAGTTTTACAAAACTGTAGTCTCCGGTCGGCGTCGAATTTGCTGAGTTCCTTTACGAGATGAATTTTATAGGGATGATATTTTTCCTTCCTCATGATACGTAGCTCTGTTGTTTGACTAACTTCATTGTCTAATGCAACCAATCGAGACGTATTGTAAGGATTCTCTTCCGTACTAAAAAAAAATGTTCAGTTCCAGA
The DNA here is from genome assembly GCA_033557685.1 of Sperchopsis tessellata. NCBI lineage: Eukaryota > Metazoa > Arthropoda > Insecta > Coleoptera > Hydrophilidae > Sperchopsis > Sperchopsis tessellata. The sequence continues at coordinate 19,161 of JAWQRN010000046.1, read as the reverse complement.
TCTTCAATAACTTTTGGTCGTCCAGGTTTTTGAATATCTTTAACATCACAAGTTTCTCGAAACTTAGACTCAATCTTACTGACTGTAGATTGGCTGTTAGGGCGATCTGGATATTTTGCATTAAACAAATCTCTAACTTGCTTCTGAGTTCTAGTATTATTCGTGCATCCGATGAGAATTAAAATTTCAGTCCTGTGTGTAACAGTTAAATGTGCCATAATACTTAAAATGCAATAAGATTTCTATACCGCTAATATGTTAAGAAGTCGATGTAAAACTGACACTTTGTAATTAATTGTACCTACGTGACCTGTAAAAAACATCAGGCACTTCGAAAAACAAAATCTGATAACGTTTTTGCTAACAAGAGAGTTTTTGCTTTTTTTTTTACTTTCCCTACAATCAGTTGTCATTTACTCGAAAAATATTTAATGTAAGATGCTAACATTTTTATACTGACAGTTACAGTCAAAATCAAGAAAAAAGTTGAAGGTTGCTATTTAAAAAAAATATTGATGACATCATTCCTCAAAAACAACTGATAGTTGAAAGTCGACTGTCATGCAGAAATGTGTACTTTTATGAAATAAAATCGACCTGTTCAAGGATTTCGTCCAATCAAAATAAAGTTTATTCCATACTTTAGGCGAGCTCTGTATAGACATTGCTGGTGTGGGGAATGTGCACTTGCATGAAGCCGTTCCATTCGGACAGTTGTTTTCGAGTGCAGGACGATACAAATGAGAGAGAGGGATCCTCCAAACAATGGATAGTTGAAAACCATCATCCTTATTCATTTTGTTAGGGCGGTTATAAACCTCGATGGCTTTCTGGGAAATTAAGATGGCTCCTGATCTAAGACTTTAGTATCCTGGAACATAATTTTGTGATCTGTTTCATGACGACGGCTATTATTTTCCTCGAAAATTCCTAGAAGCTATTGAAGTTTATAATCACCCTAACAATATCAATAGGGATGAAGGTTTTCAACTACCCATTTCTTGGAGGATCTCCCTCTCTCATTTCTCTCCCCCCACTCCGAGTTCAAAAACCGTCTGAATAGAACGGCTTCGTGCTAGAGCACATTCCCCACTCCAGTCCCTGCCTATATATGTCTGATCCGGCTGAGTCTGGCTTAGTGCAGTGAATTCATCAAGTTAGATATAGAGACAACTCGAGTTAGCCAGTGTTACCACCATCATCGAACTGGGATCGCTTACTCAACTGTATCATTTGGAAACGATTGCACTCAATCAACCTTTATCTCGTCTCAGCCCTTTGCTGCTTCTCTTTGTTGCTTACACACGCAGAAAGCCACATTTGAATTCAGTAGAAAATATAATACCAAAGCACTCAAACTTTTTTTTTCACCTTTACAATAAAAATGCAGCATTAAGTACCTGTTGTATTAAATTAAAATTAAAAATTTACATGTTAATTAGAAAATAATTTTAATAAAGAGATGATGAATATGAAAACTACTAGCTAATTAAACAAATAAAATGTATACTTTTAATTACAACTTAATCTCAAATGCAGTGAAACTTCGATTTTTCGGATCTTGATTTAATTTAACTCACAAAATTTCCGATTCCTTATATCATATATGAATATTAACTCTCCGTTTTGCTTCTTATTAATTAAATTAACAGGGTATTTTGCTATTAATTCTCCGTTATTTTTAACAAATTTTGGTGATGGGCCATATGTTGGGAAAAACACGGTAGTCACCGTAGGAACAATTTGCGTCTGTGCTATGATTTCTTATTATATTTTTAACCAATTGTATGTATAGTCAAAATTTTACGAAATTCACCTCTTAAATGTTTTATATGCTTAGAAAATACTTATTTGTGCAACTAAATTTAGCTGAATCAAAATTACTAATAAGGGGAGTGCACGATATGCCCCTCACCGATTCAAACGAGGATTTTTTTATGTGTAGTACCTAATTAGAAACAAGTTCTGATAAAGCGAGAGAACGTGCTTCTCAAGCATTCGTCTGAAAAACACCCGGTGGCTCGGTTGGTAGCGTTCTTCTTTTGTAACCGCGAGATCGCTGGATCAAATCTCGCCGTGTGTAATTATTTTTTTTTCTTTTATTTTTGCATAATTTATTTTTTTTTGTTCTTAGGAACATTTTATAACATTAATAAATAAATATTACAGTTTTTTTAATGATTGACATTTAATTTTTAACATTTTGTTCCATATATTAAAAGAAAATTCAAATGCTGTCTGTCACAAATATAATATAAAGAAATGTTTAATATTATACGAGAAATATATTACTACTAATAAAATAAATAAGTAAATAACAATTATCAATAATAATGCGGATATTTTGGTAATATTTTTAATTATTTTATTTTACAATTAAAAAAGATATTTTAAATTTCCTAGCTCTAGAAATAAGAATATTTCTGAAAAGTTTTATATGTTAGAGCTATATTTTTATTATTATGCTTAGTCTTGGATCACTTTTCGTATACCTGACTTTGAGCAACAATAGCTACGAGTTTCGACCATAGGGGATCAGCCGCTTTGTTGAAGTAAGAGAAGGGAGGGTCGTACAGGAGAAGACAGGCAAACTGTCGGTTTTTAAAATAGTCGACTGTTACTTACAACAGTACAAGGAAGACATAGACAGTGCCGTGAAAATTTCGAAGATGGAATCAACATCTGATTCTTCGATAAAAAAGGATGAAGAACAAAAAGAATCGCTTGCAGGAAGATGTAAAGACGAAGAAGTTTTTTTAAACGAGGAATTTGCGAAACTCCAGCAGAAAGGTGCCCTCGTTTACATGGATAAGCTTCTTAAAGAAAATAATTTGATTACACCAGAACCACCTTCAACAATTTCTTATTAATCAATGCTTATCGGAGAAGAAATGTATCATAACACTGTGCAAATGATTACAGGAAAAAAATTAATCACCAACGAAGAATTAATAGCTATATATGAAGCTGACGAAAATATTTTTTTCTGGGAATTAGAATGTAATGACTCTGATTGTGAAGATTCTGATGAATATCAACCGGATGAAAAGAAAGCGAAACAAGTAGAATACATTCCGCTTGATTACAAAGTAAAAGTTGTAAATATTGCGAAACAATATCCTAATTGGAACTTGAAGAACCTTCAAAAAAAAGGAAGGATGTAGCTGTTTAAAAAATATGAAGGATTTGAAGAGATGGGAAGAGCATATTAAAAAGGGCGGAACAATTATCGATAAATACACTACTATCGACTCTTGGACATATGATCAATTTACAGAGGCTCGAAAATATTTACAACAAGTTACAACAAGAAACTTGCAACAGTGGGCTTTGGTTACTGCAAGTCAATTTGAAAACTTTAATTTCAAAGGTTCTCTTTCCTGGGTAAACAAATTCAAACGAAATCACAGAATTCGACAACGAAAAATTACGAGATATGTGAGTGAAAGAGAGAATCTTGGCTTCTGCAGAAGAATTTTGAATTCAAGTACAGCACATAATTCCAAACTTTCAAAAAGAATACGTCATCAATACTCATCAAACAGGTAATATTTAAAAATTAAATGTCACAAATTGTAAATATTTTAAAATAGTTTATATGCAATATTATATTTTTTCTTCCTTATTTACTTTATATATTTTTACAATACATTTTGTATTATATTGTCTTGCCGAACAAGGATCAAAAACTGTCTTCGTGATGAAACAACATTTAAATAGAACAACGCATTCATACACGGCCCAATATTCAATCACAGTGTCCGGAGAATTGATTCCTCAAGTATTTGTGTGCTTACAAGAATCTACAGGTAATTTTGGGCCCAGAGTTAAAAAATCTGTCGACGTAACAAAATATAAAAATATCGTCGTTACATGTTCAAAGTCTGGAAACGACCCAACTATACAAAACATTTTTAGCGAATATTATGTTACCATACGTTAAAGAACACAAATTTCTACTGTTGATTGACTCGGGTATATACGATGAAATTTTTAAAGTCGATAGGAATATAGGAACTTGCATTATTAAAGGTATTCCCCCAAAATGTACGCCTATATGCCAACCATGTGATGTCTATTTCTATCGACAAGTTAAAAATTTAATCAAGCGTCGTCAAAATTGTTCGTACTTGATTGAACAGAATCGCGAAATATCATCTAGAGACGATTGTATTAAAATTCACCAATTGTCGTCGTCAATATTTGTTGTTATGCATGGTTTGCTTCAAAGCTTTGTGATTAAAGGAAAATTTTTTGAAATGTCAATCAAGTTTGCTTTCCCATAGACATTTTGAAAACACCCTGTACATGCAAAATTACTACATTTATTAGATGTGCTATAAATTTTTGTTTTTATGATCAATACCTTCTGGCATCTTGTAACGGCACTACTGATTCCGCTAATTAATATAACAATTTTGTAATATGTAACGTTTGTTTCAAGAATAAAAAATATATGCTATACAAATTTGTTTGATTTATTTTCGTTCTTTAAAAATTTCGTCCTTTATATATTATTTACAATTAATGCTAATATGTTAGCAAAAAAAAATAATTATTGTAAATTTACTGATTTTTTTTATTAGTAATAATATATTTCTCGTATAATATTAAACATTTCCTTATATTATATTTTTGACAGAAAGCATTCCAATATCTCTTTTAACATATGGAACAAATTGCTAAAAATTAAATGTCAATCATTAAAAAATGTGTAATATTTATTTATTAATGTTATAAAATGTTCCCAAGAACAAAAAAAAATAAATTATACAAAAATAAAAGAAAAAAAAATATTTACACACGGCGAGACTCGATCCAACGATCTCGCGGTTACAAAAGAAGAACGCTACCAACCGAGCCACTGGGGCACTTCGATAATGCTTCATCGCAACGTCTTAAGAAATGCTGGTAAAACTTCAACATTTTTTTTCAGACGAATGCTTGAGATCTCTCACTTTAACAGAATTTGTTTCTAATTAGGTACTACACATAAAAAAATCCTCGTTTGAATCTGTGAGGGGCACATCGTGCACTCCCCTTATTAGTAATTTTGATTCAGCTAAATTTAGTTGCATAAATAAGTATTTTCTAAGCATATTAAACATTTAAGAAGTGAAATTTGTAAAATTTTGACTATATATTCAATTGGTTAGAAGTATAATAAGAAATCATAGCACAATACACGAACCCGAGACCCCACGTTTAGTAGCCTAGTACTTAGCCACTGAGCTATGAGATGGCTAAAATTAAAATTGAAAACTAAAATTAACAGAGAGAGTTTTTCTTATTAATTTTAAATAAATGTTTCACACCAATACATAATATAAATGTACATACGTAAAAAATAAGCTCAGATTGATCACTGACTAAAATTTGTTCACCATGGTGATTTCTCAGTCCGCATTAATTACGGTAAGCAGGCACCTTATTGCCCTAATATATGTGCTTTGTAATTTAATGTACTTTTAATTTCATACAGATACCATTTTCGGATTTTACGGGCAATCGCATTTAACAGACACCCCTTCCCCCCAGAGAAGTCTAGAATATCAAGGGTTCACTGTTTTTATAGAAGTAGGTAGAAAGCTTATATATATTTTTAGTATATTCAAACACCATTGATATCTCTTCTCTGTTGCACGTGTCTGCTCTAACAATTCTTTATTCAGTACTACTACAACTTATGAGTGACGTGGAAAGAATGTATATGTAACAAACTTATCCGATTGACATGAATATAGCATTTGGCTTCAGAAGCGAGTGAAACTATCATATTGTGTGATCACATTCCTATTTGTTAGACTGCCGAACTACATTTGGCTAACTGAAACATTTTTGAAAAATGAGCTTCTAAACTTCAGGATATCTCAGAATTGCGCAATACTATTGTTCTTGAACCTTGTACTTCTATATGTAGTATTGGTGATGAAAAAAGGCGAGCAGTCAGTTGAAGTGGAGATAATTCTCATTGAAATTTAAAATTTTGGTAGAATCTGCTTTAATTATTCAATTCCATATTTTACAAGCTGAGGATTTTTTTCAGTTTCCGTTACAAAATAAACGATGTACAAAAATATCGAGCGTAATAAAATATACATTTTGTACTGTTTTGTTAACAAGTTTAATAAACCTTTTTACAACTGAGTATTTAAAAATATTTACTTAACATATTGTTGTTGGCCATGGCCTGTAGGCTACAGCCATAAAATTTTTTATACAAAAAAATAACTCAACCAGTAATTTTTATAGGTGATAAAAAATTAAAACTTCAAGAACTGCAGCAGAAAGAAAATGAAATAGCTACATCATCAATGAAACTAGAGAATCTCGCTCAAAACAAGCAGGAAATCATCAGCAAATTTGGTAGGAATACAGAAGTTCAAGAGAAACTGGTCAAGTATGATGAAGAGATAAAATTAATAAATGGAGCCATAAGATCTTACGAAGATAAGAAAATTACTATTGAAAATGCAAAACGAGAAAAAGTGTATGAAATTCGTAGCTTGGAAAATGAAGTACAAAGAATTGAAAATGTGAAGCAGCAAAGGCTGGAGTGGCTGAGACGTTTTGACAATCATGCCTACAATGCTACAATTTGGTTAAGGGAAAATATGCATATATTCAAAGGAGAAGTTTTTGAGCCTATGATGTTAGAGGTAATGCTTAAATTGTTTTTATGAGTTTATCTTAAACATAGGTTTCATCACAAAAAAGGCACAGTTTGTTAGGAGAAACCAGAAAAAGTTGTATTTAAAATGGCAACATTTCTACAAAACAGGTACTCACTATTAATATTGTGCTAAAAATAAATACTTTTGCCGTGGAAGTCTACATACAGAATTAATAATAACTACCTGTACCACAATTACAACACAGTTACATAAATACTCTCCTTTAGCTCTCAGCCTACTAAAACTCCTAATCTTTCTGAATCACTCACCTGCTACTGACTTACATACAGATGTTCGTCCTCCTTTTGTACTGTTTAGATGTTTTGGAAATAAGATCATTTGAGAAAGTCTCAGACTGCTACCATTTATTTACAAGTTCGGGAATCTAATTGCTTCTAAGAACCAAGACCGTGCACTATTGATGTTAACAATAGTCTCTTCTAAAATTTGTGGAATCATATCCATTGCTGGAGATATTGGCATTGTTCATATATTAACTAATTTATGAAATTTTCAGAATAAGTGTTTCTACTAAAATACAATTGTGGACATATAAGTATTACAAGTTTTTATCACATTTAGTTTTGCTTTATAATTTTTAAGTAGAACACCTAGTATATTTTGATACATTTAAAATTAGCATTTAATTCTTTTTAATTCATTCTTCTCTCCTATGATGCTTTCATATTGGAACTTCAGACTACCATATAGATTACCCAGTCCAAAGAACATCCTCTCAAAATTATCTATAAATCCTTTTCAAAGAAGCTGAAAAAGATATTCTAATCGCTTTAATACAATATTATCGAATCTTCTAAGACACCCATGCTCAACCTGAGGCCCACCAAGCTTTTATGTGCTGCTCAAACTACTGACACTCATTATCTGGTAGGTACTTTTTACTGGGGAACTTATGTATTCATGAAAAAATTCGACTTCGAATTTTTGATTTCACACCTGCACGGATTTTTTAAACATCTGGCAATTTAAGTTTTTAAAATAATAAGGTGCACAGGAACAATCGGTTGGTAAACAGCGAGCGCGGGCGGCACCTTAGAGTATATAATAAAAGGAGCGAGTATATTAAACAAAAACTTTGAGTGAATTTACTTCACATTCATAGGTACGTCATGTCATTTAAAATTATTTAGATGCCTTATCCAAGGAATTTAAGAGCAGATTTCAGGATTTACAAAATATTAAGAATTGTCTGTGGCTTGTAGAAAAAGCAATTATTACACAATTGGCTACATTGTGATACGATTATGCAAAGCTATTTGTTAAATTTATCGAATACAAAAATGATACGAAACTGGAAGTATTTTAAAGAAAAGAGGGAGGGAAAGGAATACGCTGCATTTTAGAAATTAGTGCCTGAAAAATGCAAGACAGTAAAATATGTGCCAACCTGCTGTTTACGCTCGAATTAACGTGTCTTTATGAATCATCTTATTCCAAAATAAAATATTCAAAGAACGTATACAGAAATCGCCTTACTGATACTCACGTTGATGACGAATTGAAAGTAGCATATAGCAAATAACAAACCTGATTTGTCTAAAATAGTCAAAAGATTGTCCCTGCATCAAAAATCACACTAATGTTGAAATATATGCTCAGGTTTTGAGTTTTTTTACATTATTATATTATGAGGTACTGTGTTATGGCATATGTCATTATTCCTTTTTATCTTTCCTGTAATGTCTTAAAAATCCTATAATCTCTGTCTGATCTTCCTCTGACGCTCCCACCAGCACATTTTAATCAGAAACAAGGATCCGGTCTCTCCTAAAGCTTTCAGTGGGATCTATAAGCTCCATGGTGAAGGAGAAGTTAATTATATTGGTCAAACTGGTCGGTCATTTTAGGCCAGATATAAAGAATATATTCGGTGAACTCAGCAAGAGATCAAATTTTACCAGCCTTGTTGTTTCCTGTAGTTGAACACCTGATCCAATAAATCCCTTTATTTTACTTCTGCTCCCTAAAGGCCATATACTCAATATATCTTAGCTTCCAAGCCAATCCTATCCACAACCTTAATGCATCGCAAAGCTTCTCATCTAATCTTTTGTTTCATTCACATCCTATTGATCCTATCCCTTACCCCAATGTTGATGCCAACCAACAGTAACTTGTTCTCAGATGCTCTCTTAACATTGTTCAAAGCAAATATCAGCGTAATTAATTTTGTATAAGAATTTTTTGTTACATCATTCTAATTTTTTTAATTTTGTAGTATCTTGATAATTATCTGAATGATAGAAACCGATCATTATAATCATACTATTTGTGGAAGGACATCATCCTGTTTTTTCTTTAACCTAGGATCAGTCGCTAATTGGTTTAAAAGACCAACAAATATTGCATTTGTACTTGTTTCTGCAAAAACATGTGCCAGCGCCATGCATCTTGTTATACATAAAATACTGTCTAGGCATTCGAATGCAAGTTAGTTGAGCACCAGATCTTGCACAGTGTAGTGGTTTATTAATAAGTATTTTTTAACCAAAATAGCAGGTATCAAATTTTCAGAGCGGTATATGACCGTTCCCGCAAAATTTAAATGCGTGACTAATCTCGGGTTAATTATGAATATCAACAAGACCGCAAATTAAATTTTTAATAATTGTTATAACAGTGCATTTTTTATTTCAGCTAAATGTTATCAATCCAAATCATGCTCTCTATATAGAAAATACTATTCCAACCAGAGATCGTGTAGCTTTTACCTGTACATTAAAAGAAGATATGAATACAATGGTAAGAATTTTAAGAGAAGAGAAAGGGTACCAAGTAAACGTGGTCCATTCAGGTGGTAATGATAGATTTCAATCGTATCAACCTACAATACCTGTGGAACAACTAAAACAGTATGGCCTGTATGCGTACTTGTATTCATTATTTACAGGACCCGATCCCATAATGAAGTACCTATGCAAAAATTATGGGATCCATAATATACCTGTAGGAAACCATATAACAAATAGTAACTACGAAGCTGTACCAAGACAAATAACTTCATTTTTCAGTGGTATGTTGTTGTTATAATTATATTCTTTATTAATTGAAAATTCCTATAAAAATTATAAAAGTACCTAGGGCATATGCAACTTTCAAACCTTTAACACGCTGTTATAATGTAATGCATTTTCTTAATATCAGAAAATTATTACACAAATACAATATTTTAACCCCAACTTAAACATTACAAACAAGTTTACATTCAAAATAACACTTTATTTAAATAACATAGTTTGTATACCAGGTGTTAATGAAAACAAGCTAACCACTTTACTTGCTATTAATTTTTTATCTTGAAGAACTGTATAGCACATTCTGTATTAACGGAAGTGACATCTTTCTATTTTTAAATAGAAAACCCTATGATTTTTCCATTTTTGGAATCGAGAGTAAATTATGAATTAGATTCACCTATTTTGGTACAATTTTGAGGTACTTTCTACGATTTGAAACGGTGTGAAAAAAGGGGTGAGTGTATTTTCATTTAAATTAAAATATTGTAAACATAAACATTCATAAGAAATAAAATAGATATAATCATTCAAACTTTGGCATAACAATTTGGATTCAAACAAATGTTCGTTTAGTAATATATAATTACATAAAATAAATTCTTTATTGCCATAGATCCAAAAAAAATATCGACGTCATAGTCAAAAATATGTACATATTTATCCTCACAAATATACACACAAGTGTGTCAATTAGTGAATACAGAGGCGCTTTATACTAAAAAAGGTAAAATCTAAATACAAAAATATATTAAACAGGCATGCATATATAAAAATCTACCAATGAGATATATACAAAAAAAATCAATATAAACAAAGCAAGAAATTGTAAAACCTTGAACAAACAAAAACCAAAAAGTTGCAAAACTGTTAAAATTAAAACTTGTATATGAACTACGAGAGAGTTAAAATAATAATAAAAAAAATATTCAAATTGTACATATATGTATACTCACAGATACATACTGCACACAGTTGAATAATTAAACATATAGACATATAAGTGTAAAGGCAACGTAGGACATATAATAACAAACGAAACATTTACACAAAAAAAACAGCAATTGAATAAAATGCATTGTCGACCAAATAACCTCTCAATTCTGACTTGAAACTCGTAACCAAGTTCGTGCCTTTTATATTATCTGGTAATTTATTGTAAGCTTTTATTTCTTTATATTTTAGACCTCGTTCATATAGTGTTGTAGAGTGAATTGGTAAACTCAACTCGTTGGCCTGTCTAGTAGTCATTGCACAGAAACATCTGCGTTTGTTATAAAATGAGCCTTATTGTTGTGCAAGTGAACGCAAGGTATGCTAGGGAGAGTCATCATTCCCAAGACCTTAAAATGAGAACTACAAGATTTTTGTCTTCTGTAAACAGAAAACAGAATAAGCTTCAGGGGCAGACCCCAAAACATACACCGTACCTCAGGCAAAAATAGACATACACATAATAAAAAGTCTTTCGGGTCTCCAACGAAACAATGTCCTTTAAGATATGCAGAGCATATGCAGCAGGGCTCAACTTTTTGGGGAAACTATCTACATGAGTTCTCCATGTCAGATGCTTTTCCAGATGAGCCCTCAAAAAATCATTCCCATCCACCTTAGGTGAAGATTTACTGAAGGTAGGTCATTAACATTTAAAAACACTAAAAAACAAGAGAAGCCCCAAAATTGAGCCTTGAGGCAACCCGTGATTTATTGGCTTTAAATTGGAGCAAATCGTTTGTTTCACTCCATTGAACATTTGATTAATGGCAACACATTGCAATCTACCTGTAAGGTAAGAAGATATTAACATACTTGAAATACCTCGTATGCCATATCTGTTCAACTTTCCAAGCAACACCTCATGGTTGAGCGCCAAAAAACACACCCGATAACAAAACTACCAGGGTCCAGATTCTCATAAATTTTCACAAGTTAATTATACTACTATATACTTAGTTAATATATAGAAACCTTTAAACTATTAAAAGCTTAGTCATGATTTAAGTTGTCATGATAGTGGTGATAATGTTTGTACAATTTGTTGCTTTTAAAGCTACTAGATGTTCATATGTTTGCTTTTTGATATTTGATGAATTTTTGTACAATCTTGGTAAGATATCAACTTTAATTGTTTCAGGATGTCTGGTTGGCAGTTCTTTAAACTTTTTCAGATTTATTTAAGAGTTCTTATATGTTATATGTTTTTATTAATTTTACTTGAGAAAAATCTTTAAAGAAACTGTCGTTTAGGTATGTGACCACATATGGAGGTGATTTTTTAGCATTCTAACATATTTCTATGTAGTCTGCTGACAATGCAAGATTGAAAACATCAAACATGTTAAAAACACGTGCATTGTTACTTGGTTCAAAATTGGTTTTTAGACCAGTTCGAAATAGTCTGTTAGAAGATTTTTGGCAGTAGTGGGACTCAATTAATGACAGACTTTCAAAGTATTTTTTTCATTATCTGCCTTTATACAAGGATTTATATTTTATTTGGTGGAATAATTATCATTGGTATTCGATCATTTTGAATTGTCCTAGCCTTTATTTAACCACTCAGAATTGCAAAACATTGCTTTGTATATCGTCTTTCAAGTTTCTTATCCAAACAAAATTTGTAAGAGCAGGTTCTTTGGCTGCTCTCTTCCGATTCTCTATTCCTTAACTTATGTGTATTTTGTTGTACATGGGGGGTTTGATAAGCCTGGTAAAATTTACTGCAAAAAATCATTATATTTTGCAACATAGTCCCCTTTTAGCTCAATTTACTTAGTCCAACATTTTTCTAATTTCAGAATCAAATCTTTTCCGCCCAGCGATTTCTTCAAATCCAGAAATAGCTGCAGTTGGCTAAATCTGAAGTATATGGTGGATGAGGAAGCAATTCCTTCTGTAGTTCATGCAATTTTGCCATGGAGACGACACACGTATGCACTCTTTCATTGTTCTTATGGAAGAGAACTTTGTTCCTCTCCAGATGCAGTCTTTTTTCTTTCAAAGAAACATTAAAACGGCTTAATAAGTTGTACTAATATTCGCCGGTAACCGCTATTCCCTTTTCAAGATAATCGATATGGATTATGCCACGTGCACCCCAAAAAACTGTCACCATAACCTTTTCAGCCGATTTTACCACCTTTGCCTTCTTTGGAGCCAATTCACCAGGAAAAATTCACTGATTCGACTGTTCCTTGGTCTCTGGTGTATAGTGATGGATCTATATTTCATCCACAGTTATGAATCGCCCTAAAAATTGATTTGGAATACGCCTAAACATCCCCAAATCTGCATTTGAAGTTGTCAGTTTATTGTCGATTGTGAGCAATCACGGCACCCATCTTGCGAAGAGTTTTCTCATATCATATATGTTGTTAACCATTTCTGGTGTGGTGACCTTAATTCGGCATCACTTCTGCTTGTATGCACACAATGAAAATCATTAATCCAGTTTTTTTGATTAGTTGTTTATTTAAGTCTGCCTATTTCCACTTCTATGGCCAATCACCGACGCTAGGGATTAGGTTCCCACACCTGGGAATTTTGGCAGATCCAGTGTTCCAACTGGAATTGGGTTCTTTTACGTACGCATGGTAATAATTTTACCTACAATACACGGAACCCACAGTTCTACATCCCACCTGGAAAACGAACACCTTTTGCCTAATCACAAAAAGCCAACCGCCTCTGAGTTTCAAATCTGGGATCCCACGTAGTGGCCTAGTACTTAGCCACTGAGCTAATGAAACGGCTTAATTATAAATATGTCCTGTGATGTGGTTAACTATATGCTGATTTTGATATTATTTTTGAGTTCTCAGAAAATCAATGTTGAAGACTCCTCATAATATTTATCAAGCTTTGTTTTGATTCGCGTAATGGTTTTTCCATGCAAAAAATATTGTTTTACTAACACGCGAAATTCACATTTTTCCATTTTTGCAAAAACGCGAGAGGTGGTCTGCTTTCAATGGCTGTTTAAAATAAACTAAGTGACATCTTCCTGATAATTATAATGTGGCTTAGTGATAGATCCGATTTGACAAATGTTATATGAGATTTCCGATAGTGACGCCATCTATTAGAATTTTACCAGACTATCATACTTCCCATGTATAACATGAGATGAAACAAATGTTTTTCTCCGACCATGATAAGTTCTAGATACTTTGAAACATTCTTTCTCTTTTGTTTTCTTCCAATTTAAAACATTGAATTTTAATATCTATATTTTTGCTAGCATCTTGGTCTAAGAGATCTGTCACTTCTTTTGATGTTAAAAGCTTTGCCTTTGCGCCCCAAATAATTACGATCTTCTTTCCTCCTTTTATTGATTGAATTGTATTTCCAAATTTCTTTTCCGTGAAGAAACATCGAGATCATCATTTGTTGTATTATTATTTTCAGCTTTTTCTTTTAAATTTACTTTGCTAGTAGCAATGTCACAGTGTTGTCCCGATATAACTATTAATATTGATATCTATTCCAGTCTCACTGGTTGGGTTTGTATCGTTTATTGAAATAAATTCACCATTGTTCCTGTTTTATCTTCTAATACAAAAATCGTTTTCTTTTTCAATAGCATCTTCGAAACCATGGGACTTTTGTGATATCTTGTAGAATATTTGTATTTTTTACGCTTGCAATTTCTTGAGTCGTAACATTGGACAATTGAAGAAGTTTGAAGCATCTTGAATATCAATTCTGAAACGAAATTAATATTTGTTGCAAGTTTGATTATAAACGTCCTTACAATCCATTATTTATACATTTCTTTTAAAGTTGCAAGAAATCTGCATAAGTCTCTTTCTACCTACTAGTACGAAAATATGAAATTCACACAAGTCGAAATTATTGTTAATCAAATTGTTTTTTGTACATTTATGTTTTAATTGAATAAAATGTATATTTTACAATACAACTTTCACCCACTGTGCCGTGTCGTACTGTGAGGCTATACAATATTCATAATGTTTTCATTAAGGTGAGGAATTACGCAGTTCTTTGAAATCATATTTAAAATTGAATCAACATATTATTTGAAATTGAGAATCGGGAGGAACAAATATCTCTAAGCCAACTTTTGTGTTTGTTACTTTTTTGTTTTTACGTATGAACACCTGATGTGGTTATTTTATTCTGTGTGTTTAAAATTTTAGATAAATATAAGTTTTCCACATCGTACTCGAAATATACTGGTGAAAAAAGTACTAGACAGAGTGAAATTAAGTCAGATGGTGGTATGTCAATATCTTTAGATGCAACACGCTTAGATAAAATTAAAGGTCAGATTCATGATGTACAATCCAGTTGTGAAAGAGATGATGATCAAATCAACAACTTTACCCTACAGGTAAATCATTTTTTAAGTGTTGGTGCATTTCGTTGGTTTTAAACTTATCTATTTACAGTCTGATTTAATGTAAGAATGTAACAAATTTAGTGGTAAAAATAAATATTTTGATAGTAAATAAAAATCCTTAAGTTTACCTACACCTTCGTTGTAAAAAATTCTATTAAATTCTCCAATAAATTTACTTCTACTTCTTCTATGTTCATTGATAGCAATCTATTTACTGCAGTTCCAGAATATTTAAATTATAAAAAGGTCCATTAGATTCTGGCCTTGATATGTAGATTACATAGTCTGTGTTGTTGCAGCTAAAATTAATACCATAAGAGGGTGTCTCTCTGCCATCTATTTCTTCATCCGAACTTGAAATTTACTCATGAGATGGATCGGAACAATCGTCTTTATTTCCTTGACCTTACTGTCATTAAATCCTATGGAGATCGTTTTCACTTTTAAATGTTTCGAAAAAAGACCATGAAAGACATATTGGTCAGAACCAAGGATCCGGTCAACCCCAAAGTAGCAGGGGGATCTATATGCTCCTCTGTGGATGTGGAGCTAATTGATTGGTCAAACTAATCACTAATTTTAGATTAAATGTAAAGAACACATTCGTTGTACCCAGCACATCTTAAAAAATCATAAACTTGATGCTGATCCGTTCATCTTATATTTGCTCCCTAAAGGTCACAAAACCTAACCAGAACCTTAACGAATTGCAAAATCATTCATCTAATGATACGTTTCATTTATTGCCTACTGTTATTATCCACATTGCCCAGCAAGGTATTAGTTTTATATAATTATGTTTTTGTTGCACCCATTTAATATGTAAATGTATTGTAGCTTGATAATGTCCTGAATAGTCAAAACCAGTCTCTATATAAATTCATTTTGTGGAAGGTCAGCATCCTATTTTTTCTCTACTAAAAATGTGACACTTCTCAGTCGATAATTTGATAAATAGGTTTCATATACTCAAGCAGTGCCATGATATGACTATTATAAGGAATAATAAACTGTCAGTTATGACAAGGATGAAGAATAGTGGTGACATTTTAAATATTGATAAGTAAGAAAAAATAATAAAATTTTAAATATGCTAATTGTATTTGTACTTTCTCTTTAATGGCTGGCCATGATTACATCATTTTTTCGAATTGAGTATACCATATAATAATCCCATCACATAGCAGCAAGATTCTCGAGTGAAAGATCATAAGAGTTAAAAAGTTCTTGGGAGGTAATGATAGTTTGTAGGAAATAATGATAATTCTTGGGAGATAAACGGGTGGCAATGGGAAGTATTTTCACAGTCATACATCATAGGATCCTTATAGGAACAACAGCTGTGTGAAGATACCCACCATTCTTATCAGTCTACCTCCCAAGAACAACCACTTTAGAATTGTAACGTAGATATTTAATTGCAGATGACAAATTTGACTGACAGACTTTCTAAATATCGCAATGATGTGAGAAATCTACAGGTATCTAGACAGCAAATTCAACAAGTAAACAATCGAATAACTGCTTTAAAAGCTAGAATAGATCAAATGAGCAGTGAAATCTTTACAAAAGAAAATATACAACAAGAAGCTTCTAGAAAAATAAAGGTAAGTAATAATAATAATAGTAATAATAATATTTATTAACCAAAAGACGTGTATAAATAAATGATATAAAAAAAATACAATACATATATATGACAAGTCAATAGGAACATGTTAATAATCCCTATGCTATAGCCGTAATCTAGTTAAAAAATTCTTCCACGTCATAAAGTGGTCCCAATATCAGGTTCTAGTATAGTTTTCTTTTGAAACTTTTAACTTTGTGGATGTCTTGAATGCATGATGGAAGTTAATTTAAACATTTAGCAGCCATATAGTCAGGTCTTTTCTATCCCACCGACAGTCTTTGGCAAGTGTTTCTAATTTGAGTTTATCTCTATGTGTCATAGTGATGCAGGTCTTGGCCTGTAATGTAATTTGCTTCGTTCTCCTTGACATATTGTAAAATATAAAACAGGTACAGTGATGGAATTGTCAGAAGTATGTGTTTGATAAATAGTGCCCTATAATGGGTAAATGGATGTACACCCTCAATTATTCTTATTGCCCGCTTTTTGAGCGTCAAGAGTATTTGGACGTCTGCAGCCCATCCCCAGACAATAATGCCATAAGACAACACCGATTGAATTGTGCCATGGTATATCAACCTCATGACCGTATGAGAAACAGTTGGACGTATTGAGCGCAAAAAAAAGCAAGCCGAAGACACCTCTCAGACGGTTGCAGCAATGTTCATGTTAATTTAGAGTATACATGAATTCCCAGAAGTTTAACAGAGAGCACCTGTTCAATGGAACTGGCATCAACTCTTAACAGGAGGCTTTTTTCAAGTGTTTTATTGGGGGGCAAAATTTGTATGAATTGGGATCTTTTGCTCTTTAGCAGAATAATTTTGTTCGTACACCAGCCGGAAAGCTGCCCTGTGGCCAGTCTGGATGAATTATTTGCAGCATCAGAAGTGTTGCTAGAAACTATTATGTTGGTGTCATCGGCAAAAGTCACAATCTGATCAACGGTTGTGCAGATTGCTGGCAGATTGTTAACCATAACGAGGAAAAACACTGGGCCGAGGATTGTTCCCTGGGGTATTCCTACATGAACAGGTTGTCTCTCAGAGATGCAGTCACCCACTAAAACACAGGTGTGACTCTATCCATACTTTACTTATTCCTCTGATTCGCATTATATCCAGCTTCATGAGTAGGAGATTGTGGTTTACCATATCAAATGCTCTTAACATATTGAAGAAGAGAGCTATGGTGTTAGGTTCGTTTGGTTGAGTGAGCCTTCCGGTAGGCGTTTTGGCTGTAGCAGAACATATGCCCTCGTTCTAAGAAAGCATACATTTTATCATGAAAGCATAGCTCAAAGATGTTCGAGATCTGATTTTGTAGGGCTACTGGCCGATAATTACTTATTTCTGTTGTACTTCCCTTTTTCTTGTATATGGGACCACTGTGAATTCCTTCAGTTTTGTGGGATAGTATCCATTTTGGAAGGAGTTATTAATAAGTATTGAAAGAGGTTCGCTGGGAACTTTTTTAGCTTATCTTATCACTGTGCCCGGAAATTGGTCTAGTCCCGAAGATTTCTTTTTGCAGCATCTGTCTATAATGCCCTCGATTTCTCTCAGAGTTGTGGGATAGAGAAACAAAGTCTCAGGATTTGATTTTATGGATTAGAGGTTTTCATCTCATTGTTTGGGATATATAGTGGAAAGTTCTGAATAGTATTGACCGAATGCGTTCCAGATCTCCTCTTTATCGGTCAATTATAATTCTTTTCCTTTCCTTTTGCTTCCTAAATAATGTTTTATGTTAATATTAACACTATTCAGTAGATGTTCGTCATTAACTGTTCTCTTAGCGGTTTCTATTTTATGCTTATAAATGGCTTTTGGGTTTTTGCGTCTACTGCTGTAATATGAGCTATGGAAGTTTCTATTGAGTTAAGCTATTTCCCTAAGTACCTCTAACAACATTTTAATTTCATGCGTTATCCAACTATTCTTTATGGAATTGCTGCGGTTCCTTCTCATAGGAATTAATTCTCAAAGTGCTTCGTCAAAATGTCCATAATGCATCAAATTGTTCCTCTATTTTGATTTCTTCAATTTCATTCCAATTGATATTCTTCAAATCTTTTCTTATTAGCCATTTGAAAAGTGACAGCTGGTTCCTTCCTTGGCTTTAATTTTTGAGTGTTCTACTGTTAAGATTTGATAAGTACGGTGATCTGACAAATGTGTTTTCACTTACTCTAGGTTTAAAATTGTCCATGTTACTTATTATATTATCAAAACATGTTGCTGTGTGCTTTGAGTAGCTGATAGGTTTATTAATGTTTGGAGAAAGACCGTAGGTTCGAATAGTATATTAAATTAAGTAAGTTGATGTTAAAATCCCCACATACCAACTCTGTAAATATGAAACCGGAATTTTTTTACAAAAAATACACATTTATTGTATGAAAATAGTAAAAAATATTTTATTCAAAGTATTGCCCATCGCTAGCTACACATTTTT
>JAWQRN010000676.1:0-27298 GCA_033557685.1 Sperchopsis tessellata | reverse complement strand
TTAATGTTTTTGACCTTTTTAGTGTTGCTATCAGTTGTTATTTTTTGTTTGTTGCATGTTAATATTGTTGACGCTGCTTATTATTATTATTATTATTATGTGAAACATTCAATGGTCACTGACAAGCGAATAAAGGAAGATGTTAGAAGATACAACTATCAAGCCATACTCCAGGCGATAGAGCTACATATGAGCTACAAACAGGTGAAACAGATACTTATGATTGGGAAAAGCAAATAATAGCCCTCAGATCTGAAAACTGCAAGAGAGTTGATGATAGAGAGGAAATCCTTGAAGTGGTTATCAAATTTTACTAAGAACTATATCGAGATGAGCCATCTCCTCCGAGGAAGACTTTCCACAAATATTACCTTCAGCATTTGCATATGCCCTAAAGCCAATGAAGAGAGGAAAAGAACCAGGAGAAGGCGCGGTCACCGTTGACACTAAAAATTACTGGAGGTAAGATATATAGAGTTCTAGCAAAACTGTATACGTCATGCATAGAAATAAAAGAGATACCAGCTTCTTAGAATATTGAACGATTATTTTAATCCATAAAAATGGAACTAAAGATGATCTCAAAAATGATTGTCTTATCAGTCACACATCTGTGGGTTAAGATCCTTACGAATCGCTTTATTGACCAATTTGATTCGTATCAACCCAGAGAACAGTTGCATTTTCAGAAGGTATATAGTAGTATTGAGCACATTCACATGGTGCGTGAATTGGTATCTAGATGTAACGAGCATAATCTGCCACTATGTTTTGCTTTTGTAGATTTAGTGAAAGCATTTTATTATTATATTTATTAAAGCTTTCGTTTAAAAGGGCTTTCCATCTGCTTACATATAGCTACTTCAAAACAAGAATGAAAAAGCCACATCAAACCTTAAATTACATCAGGAAACAGAAACTTTTTATATTCAAAACGGTGTTAGACAAGGAGACCCCATATCGCCATAGTTGTTCAGTGCAGCTTTAGACATCTCTGTCGATGCCATTATTCGCCTTCTCTGTTTGTGTTTAGAGCCGAATTATATACCTAAACTGATTGTCTGGATATGGGTATATCCTCTTGCTTCGCTGCTGGCTGATAAATGATCGGATTTTTTCGAGAAAACGATTATGTCTGCCTCAAATCGCTTTCACGATATTATTTTGTATTGGTTTCGATATGTTGATAAGTGACGTGCTGTTGGAATGGTGAGGAGGTTGACTTTGAGGAGTTTTTTCAATTTCTAAACTCCTTACACTCTAATATTCGTTTTACCCTTGAGAAAGAGTCTGATACTGTTCTTAATATTCTGGATCTAGCCATCTAGCCGTATCTATTTTCGTATCTTCAGCAAGTCCTTTCTTGGTTCATCACTAGGCTTTTTAATGTCCCTTTATATTCTTCTAATTTTGTACTGGAAGTAAATATTATCAAGCAAATTGCTGAGGAAAATGGTTAAGCCTCTTCCGTGGGGGACATAATGATTCGAAATAAACGTCGTCGCTTAGAAGCTATGTCCATATCTATTATTCATTGTGAGAAGACCAAGCCCTTTTATTTCAGCTTTACTTTAATTTCCGGTCTGACAACACGTATTGTTAGGACCCTTGTTAGTTTTCGGAACGACACCATTTTTTCTTTTAAAACAGGAATTAACTTATATAGGTCGTTCATCGTCAATAAAGATCCACTTCCATCCTTTCGCAGGTCAGGTATTTATAAGGTTTCTTGTTCTGATTATACTTCCATCAATTATAGATCTGTGTTTGGTAAACATCTTTTATTTAATAGTGTTGTGTTCGATGTCAATACCTGTTTCCGTCCCCTCTATTTCTGCTCTTCCGGTCTAAATTTTCTTGAAAATAAGGAAATATTTAAGAAAATGTCCATTAATCCCCAATGTCTCAACAGAAGGTCAGTCTTAGAAGTTTTCACCCCGATGTCTTTTGTGCTTTATTCTCTTCACCTGAAACCACGTCATTTTCTGTCGTTCGCTCGCCTCCAGCTCCTGATGTTACTTCAATATTGTTACCTGTTCTGTTTTCGTTCGTCATTAGCTTCCTTCCGTTTTCTTAATTCGTATTTTTACCTTTCTAATTTTCGGCCTTTTGTACCGTTTTGTGTCTGCCTTCTCGCGATTTGTTTTCACATATACAGAATAGTAATTTATATTTCATGTGTATTGTTCTCTCTGTAGTCGTTGTTTCTATTAGCCTTTGGTTTCTTATTTTTAATCAAAATTTACATCTTAATTCAGGTTAGTTGTGTTTTTTTTTGTTTTTTGTGTTGTTTTGGTATTGTGCTTGTTTGGTTGCCTAGCTCCACTTCATCTTTTGATTTCGATTATCTCTATTATTTTCCCTTCCATGAGTATTTTCTGCCTTTACCCTTTGCAGATTTTCATTTGTTACTGCTTAAATTTTTACATGGCTCTCTTGGTGTGTTTGTTTTTCGTATTGTTATAGTTTTGCGCATGTTTGGTTGCCTAACTCGAAGCCATATTCTGAGTTAGGTTTTCCCTCTTAATTGTCCTTTTTCCTCTGTAAACAGCCTTACCACTTGTTTGCGAGGCTCCGTTTGTGCATTTTTTTATTTTTAAAATATTTTGTTTTGTACTGTGTATATCTACAATGTTAGAATATTTTATTACACCTCTCTTTTAGAGGTTTGTTTATTTGGTTTTGTTTTTGTTTAATTTTATTTTGTTTTATTTATCTTAAGACTGTAGCTGATATGTTTTTTCTTAAATTGTAGCCCTGTAGAAGAGACAGGTGCCTCGAAACATGTCGGCTAACGCTGAATAAAGTAATTTAAATAAACTGGCATTTCTTTGGACAATTTCTTAATATATATATTTTTTTCAAAATGGAACACCCAATGTACTCCTCGTCTACGTTTTCTTTAACCATTTGAGATTTGCCGGTGAGATCGTGTTATTTGCACACACTATCGAAGAGTTCCAAAAAAGCGATGTAGGCGTCATGATGAAACTTAGTAAAACGAATGTTATGCTCAATGAGCTAACCATGTTAGCCAATGTGTAAATCGAGGGCATACTAATCGAATCCGTAACATCATACATGTATTTGGGACAGCTCATAACGATGAATGGAGATATTTCTGTACATATAGCGCGAAGAACAAAACTTGCATGGAGTACAACTGGGCGCCTCAGCAACATATTAAAATCGCAGATGCCTTTGTGTTTGAAACGCAGTGTTGTCAATCAGAGTGTTTTGTTTTGTTGATTCTATTGACACGTGGACATTAAAGGCCTCACATATACAATAGCTTCAAATAATGCAAATAAATATTGAGAGATAAATGATGGGTTTGTGAAATAGTGTTAGAAGACGCTGTGCACGGATAATACTTAGGTCAGGAATGCTACAGAGACAGTGATGACTTAAATGTGAAAAAGAGCAGGACATCTTGGAAGTCGAGCAGGACATAGATGGTCAAATGAATTAACCTTGTGGGAGCAAGAAACAACATAAGTCCAAGACAAAGACCCAATGACAGGTGGGGCAATGAACTCAGAATTTGTTTGGGAGTCATGTGGATAAAAATAACGTATAACCTTGGTGAGTGGAAGGAACTTGGGGAGGCCTTCGTCCAGCAGTGGATGAATAACGGTAGATCTCCTTGTTGTTTTATTCCTTACATTAAAATTACCTAAGATTATTTTAAAATGTGTTTTCTCATGAAGAAAAGTTAACGCTTCGACGGTTTCGTATAAATGGCTGCTTGTTGGGGCATATATTTGCAAAATTTGGAGGTTTTATGATCTAGAGATCTTTATTTATAATTGTGCGACTCTCTCCGATATGTTCTCAAACTTGATTATTTGGTTTTTGAGTCTTTTGTGAACCATAAAAGCAACCTCTACCATTTCTTCCATTGTTAGTGCCACAGTAGTAAACTTATGTCCACTTTGCTCTTCTCCTTTTTTTCGTACTTCGCTCCCCAATTGAATCTTGTCCATTTTATTTTCCAGCTCAATTAGTTTTGCTTCACTGGATAATGTGCGGCAGTTGTAAGTGCATACATTTAATAATTTTTGGGAACTGTTTATACTCCGCGGATTCCTGGCCACCTTTCCCTTCTCACCCTCTCCCAATAGCTGCCTTTACTGGAGATAATCAAGCCTATGGATAATGAGGGCCGTGGTGTTATTGTCTCTGAAATTTGGGGAGGGGATGAGGCATAACTCGTCACGCTACTTTATTACGGGTCGATAAGTCGCTCCAAAGAGAGAATATACACTTTTCACATCCTTGATTTTGTTCAAGTTGTTTAGTGAGGGCTGAGCTCCTACCAACATATCTGAAGGATATCTCGGATCTGCCAGCTGGAGGCGCGTTTTCTAGGGATTGCAGAGTCCACCGAGATCTAAACGTTCTCTTGTTTACTATTAAGTATATAAAGATATTGATTATTTTAGTGGAGGGAGTAATTCGATAGATACACTTTAATTAATGTAAACATTATTTTCAGAGCACGTAGCTAGACATTTAACCAATAAAGTTAGATTAAAGTATACATAATATTTAAATTGTTCTACGGTACACTAGTAAAATAAACAATCTATTTTTAATGTTATACTTTGCCTTAAATTCCGGTCACTGTTTTTCATTTTAACAAGTGTACTCCAGAGCCGAGTATTTTTATTATTACATTAGAGGGCAGGTTTTCGTGTTTGTGAAATACAGCTACAAGGATACATTCAATTTCACTTCGAGAATGTGTTAAGATATTCTAAATTGTAAAATTAAAAATTTCTTATATATACACTAGTTTAAGCAATGACCAAATGTTATAACATTTCGCCTGGTTTAAAACGAATTTTATTTTACTCATCGTTAATATTAAAAAGTAATTTTAAAATAAGTGACAAATAAAAATGCGCTTGAATTCATCTAGTTTAATGTACAAAACTTGGTACTGTGTTTTTTAAGTACCATATATCATTTAAAGAACAATAATTTAAACAAAAGAAAACGATAATAAATATTAGTAAATTATTTTCTTACTTGTGAACCTGCCATTAAACACAGTTAATATATAAAGAATAGGCATAATACATACAGAAAAACTGAATAACTAATAAAAAATTCATTGATTAAAATAAAAACTATAATATGTTGAAGGATGTATGCAAAAATCAGTAGTGCAGCTTAGTATCCTTTGGTTAGATGAATTAATCTCATCGACAAACTCAAATATCGCCAACCAAATACGTTAGTTTGATAGCATATATTGGTTATCGGTCTCTTACGAACCTAAGGTCGACAATACTGCAACAGTTATACCGAAATCAGGCGGTCCTTTGAACAGGAAATTCTATATTTATCTCAAGGAACTAAATTGCTGACCTGTTAATCCATCTACAACTCTGATGCTGAATCTTACCAAACATACTCAACTTTTGGGAACTAACTTCTATTTACCTAATTTTGGAAACGGAAGCAGTTCCTACTGCTTAGGTTGTTCTTGCTCATATTTTAATACAATACTTTTACTGATATTTAAGAAATTAAATTAGTACATCTTACAAAATCTATAGGATATAGTACTATTAATCAAATGCACACGGTGCGTGAATTGCTTTCTAGACGTAGCGAGTATAACCTGCCACTATTTTGTGTTTTCATAGACTACGATAAAGCATTTGACTTGATCAAGACATCTACCGTTATTAAAGCTTTAGTCTAAAATGGCATTCCGCCTAATTTCTAGCTAATTTAAAACATCTATAAAAACCCACAACAACCGTTAAATTACACCAAGAAACGAAGCATAATAAAACATATTAAAACAGGCCAGTGAACTGGCCATCAACCAACGGGGTCGCCATTTGACATGCTACAGAAAGATCAGAAGTAAACAAAGAAATATACTCCGAAAGTCAGTGCAGGTCGATACCTATAGAGCCATCTCGTGATTAAAAGGTCGACCACCTTTAAAACAAACAAAAAACACGAAGAAAACTACAGAACACCCAAAAATCCGTGGAAACACAATCCAAAAATGAACAATCATCACCCAACTTAAAACAAGTCAAAATTTCAATTCACTCTCACAAATAAATGAACGACAGTGAGAAAACTTGTAACGAGGCAATAAAATACAATCCCACAGGCAATACGTCCCAACCAACCAGGGCAAAAACTTCAAGGTTGAGCCATAAACACTAACTTATCAGAATATGTTAAGCTCTTCTTTGAGCAATGTCTAAAAGATTAGAATAAATCACACTGAGATAATCAGTGTGATAATGTTGCAATTGATTTGTCTGGTTACCAATATTATTAATTCATGTCTTCTGGATTGTGTATTTCCTACAATTTGGAAGGAAGCACATGTTATCCCAATTACCAGATTGAAATATGGTCCTGAATTGAAGGATATTCGTCCAATTAGTATTTTCTCTCCTTTTTCTAAGGTTTTGGAATAAAATTTCGCTCATTAAATGCGAGATCCTTTAACTAAGTATAACATTCTTCCATGTTGTCTGTCAGATTATAGACCAAACTATTGTTGTACTTTTACTTTATTTGTTGTATCTGATCCCATTTATCCTGCCGAGGACAGCGGTCGCAATGCTGTGCTCGTCTTAACTGATTTTTTGTCGAGCATTTGATACTATTCATCATGGAGTAATGATAGCGATTTTTCACTGTTTTGATATGTGTTCTATCTGTCATTTTTTTTTCTAACTGCCACAGATAGGTCCAAAAGAGTGAAGGTTTCTGGTGCGTTGACATATCCCCTACATCCAGCGTTGGATGCGCTACACGGTTCAGTTTTGGGTCTCTTACATACACAACTCATATGTACACATGTCTGGAATACCGTAATATTCATGTATATACAGATGATTTCCAGTTGAATTGTTCATTTTTTACTAACAATTTTAAGGTTGCTATTAATCAAATAATTTAGATCTAGAGAAGTTGATGTTTTCTTCATAACCTCACTATTAATCGTTCTAAGTCATCAGTTCTTCTATATTGCAGTAGATGTTGTCGATTGTTTATTCAAAATGGTCTCCAGTAGAGTTTGAATATAAGTATTCTTCCATTTTCGGACATGGCTAAGGACATTGGTGTCTATATGGATGTTGAATTGAGGTTAAGGTCTACTTCAATGATGATTGGGATAGCTTACTCGTCCTTAAGGCGGCTTCGTGTTCAAAGGTAACTTTATGATGCTCTTGTTCTTAGTTATATTGTTATTATGGTATTATCTATGGTCTTTATCTTGATGGTTTCGACTCGTCTAGGATACAAAAAGTTAAGAACTTCGTTTTTATTTTGGTATTAGTCATCTATCTCATGCATGTCGTTGGTTATCTATGTTCGATGAAAGAAGCTGAAGAAAATGAATTGATTATATTATGAAGTGTGGTAGACTCTCATATATCCATAAGAACAATTAAAAGAATTAAGAGATTTAATAAAATATCCATTTGGCGAACTTTCAATAGTAATAAGTTTCATCCTTACCATTTTTCACTTCTTGTCTTCGACTTTAGAAGAAGAAATAAACGAGGAAACAAACTTGAGGAGTTTGAAGAGCCAGAGAGTCTGTATATAGCTGTTTTAAACCATTTTGACACTGAGTGATTAAATTTAGAATATATTTAAATGTAAAATTAGAAAGAAGTTAATTATAATTAACTAAGTGCTGTAGTTGAAAATTTAACTTGGATCATCTAGAATCGAATTCTTGTCATTTGAAAATGAAAATTTCAAAAAGGATTTCGTACTAGAATATATAAGCCGCGGGCTCGATAGCGAAAAGGCAGTGTATTATGATGCATTTATACAGGTAGTTTTCGGCCGAAATTATATACAACAGAGTTTTTATGACAAATTTATACAAGAGTTTTTCTAAGAAGTTATACGCGTGTGTTCGGACGATTAATTTACCGGATGTAAACAGCTAACATAGTAAACTACTTACTTTAAAGATAAATTCACTTCAAAATTGTTGAATTGTTATTTGTGAGTCGTAAAAACGTAGCAATATGAATATAGTGCAATTTATAATCATTTTGTAATAAACTTTATAATTGTAAAATATGTTTGTTTAAATATCTCTACAGCATGAAGATAGGGTAACTTTATGATTGAAATTTAATAAACTTGATATGTTAGCTCAATTTCACTGATAAGTGATAATTAATATGACTAGTTTTACTACGGGTGGTACATGTCTCACAGTTACTGTAATGACAAAATAAATCTAACAGTAATGAATCATACGAAACGATCAGCTGATTACTGTTCTTAACAATATTACAAAATAAATAATAAGACTATACCTGTTTTTTTTTGTGACCTCTGTCATTCACCATAAGATCAAGATTTTCTCATTTATTTCCCAAAAAACCAAACTACCGTTCTGATTACGGCCTTGATTCAAACTTCTAAACCTACCAAAGAAAATATCCTAAATAGGGTCGAAATTTATTGAGTAATACCATGCAGTCAACTTCTTTTAAATAGTGTCTTGACAACAAGGTCAATGTTAGCAAGGTAGAAATGATGCTAGGTTTGTTACAATGATTAATAAGTAATGGTATTTAAGTATTGCATAAGCATAATACAAGTGATGATGAATCTAATACAGTACATTCGACGTGTGACCACCTTCAATCAATTCTTTCTCTAATAGTATTCCATTCGACTTCATTTGTGTGCGAATAATCAAATCATAAACGAAATTTTACGAAATTTAGATACTTAAATTATCTGTAGAATACATGTACCAATTTACGTTCTAAGTACTACAAAGAAAAATAATTATCATAGTGATTCAAAATATTTACAGAAACGTCACAGGTCTTTCTTAAAAACTAAAACTCCGCACACACCGACAGCTCTTCGACGATCTTAAGCTATAAACATCAACTACTTGAATTTAAATGCCTTAGATTTTTTTACTCCCACTGGATTGAACCTGTATCAATATCCACAGTCACAACATAATATACATTATTTTACTGGGGTAAATTTCGGTCGTGTTTAGGGGTTATCAGTACTATTAATATAATAGATTTTTAAATTTATCTTTCATTAATGTCAATGTATCCACAAAATTTTTAATGTCGTGGATATATGACATTAACATACATTTTAGTTCTAGTGACAACAATAAATAAGAAAAAAAACTTAATTCATATAATAATCTTTATATATTTCAAATCAAAACATTTATTTACTTCTGCAGGAATATTTTCCAGTCTTGCCTCTCATTGTATTGTTTTTAAATTACCTTCTTGATACTAGTTTTATCAGTAGCTGAAGTTTTGCAGACGATGAAATGTGAGATTATATATTATGCAAATTGTACCTAAGGAGCACAAAGAATAGTGAATGTGTGCCAGTATGTTTGAAGCAAGCATTGGAATATAGCGTATAAAGCATATGTTGATGTATATATTAAAGAGATGTAAATCTAATTTTTAATTATGTTCGTTAAAAATAAAAAGATAGACTTATTTCAATTCACTACTACATATTCATTTCAGATTTATTCACATTTTCTCAATGTTCCAACAGCGAAATCATAAAATTAAATAGAGGACCTCAAAACAAATTTATCTTCATGCGTGCACAAGGAAGTAAAGATCTTAAGAACCAAATTATACTCTCAAATGTATTAACTGTGCACATTAGTCCAATTTTCGTTGTTGATTCTAGTAGAGTGTCGGAATTACAAATGTACCACCAGCAGAGGGCGATAATCGTATTTCCTCGCTGAATCGTACGAATAATATAGGGTCGATTATTTGCCAACTTCTCATTATTAATGAATGCAAGCAGCACATCCGACTTAATTCGGGAAGATAAATTTATTCCTGTGCGAATAATCAGAATGTTTTCACAGCACACAAAGAAATTATATGATATGTTCCTAATTTCACATTTCTGCGTTTAATTTAAACATTCAATTTTCTAGTTTCTAAGGTTAATTATTCAAGTCCCTAATTTATTTTAACTTCAATTTAATTACGATTCTCTTTTACATCAAGTCTTCCATTTTGAGTTTATGACTGAGGCTTTGGACAGTGCCTCGTTTTACGACTGTGAATTGTTTGTATTTAAATTTGAAAGTAATGCACATTTATTTACGACCTCTGCATTGTTCTTTTGGAATATTGAATTTGAATGTTTTCAGACTAAATTATTATTTTTCTTATTTTGATACTTGTAGTAAATAATTCTTTATTAGGGCTACTCTAAAAAAAAAAAAAACGTTTGGTGCATCTATGGCTTCAGCATTTATTCCTGTGATGGCGGAGATTGTTATGAATTACCTCATAGACTCATATGTGTGTCAGCTACCTTGTGAAATACTTCTGTTTACTAGTACGTAGATGACCAGGTCTGTGTAATTCCATTTGATAAATTAGATCTCACTATATTTCATTTATATATCATTTCTCCTTTTCTCAATGCTTAATAATGTTGCCCTTTGTGAATGCTAGTATTTCCTGCCACCTCCATTACATGCACTCAAATATACTAACTTTTCTGCAAACTTACTTAAATTTAAACTATAATTTACAGACATTTCTAGTGCTCGGCTTAAAGTCGATATAATTGTTAAAATTTTAAATTTTCTTTTTGGTCTTGTCCAATTAGTCTACTCACGCCACCTCCCAATTATAACTGATGATGATGTCATCGGGTAGGTATTGTAATAATTTGGAGCTGTTATAGAAAAGGCTACCTGAAAACGAGACGGTGACATATATCTTAGAGGAAGATTCTGAAATTGGGTAGCAAAAAGTATGGAAGATCTTTTTCAGTTTCTTGCAAAAGGGTTTATGGATAATTTTGAAGGGGTGTTCATTAGACTGAGCAACCTGCATGATAGTTCTAAGTTCCAATGTGAAGGTATCATAAGTAAGAGGAACGGAAAACAGTCTGTGAAAGAGGGAATTTAAATATTTGAAACTGAAAGAGACCACTGTATGACATAATAACAGCAAGGACAAGGAAATCTATTGTCCAGCTCCATCTCATGAGTAAATGTCAAGTTCGGATGAAGGGAATCGAGGATAGAGGACACCTTCAATGGTATTGATATTACCTACAACGATATAGAATATATCATCAACATTTCTAGACCATAATCTACTGGACTTGATGTGAGGGTCACTTAAACTGAAGAGCTGTGCTTCCATATGATTCATAGACATTTCAGTAAGCAGAGGACTCATATTACATTCCGTAGACAAACCCTCCAGTTGTTCGTAGAAATTGCCATTAATTTTGAAGAAATATTGTCTCAAATTAATATATAAACATTCCATAATGCATGACTGAGAAAGTAGTTCCGAAATAATATTTAAATAATCGGGAAGTGGAACTGAAGTAATTAGATTACTAACGTCGAAATATACCATAAGAAGATTTTCGATGACCATGAAAGGAGTGGAAGTAAGTTTGTGGGAGAATTTAATGGTGTTTTTCACACAAATGGTAGAGGAAAACATAAGGAATTCCTTTAGTTTTCCATCCAAATAAATAGCCATCCTGTGTACATTAGAGATGTTATATGACACAACAGGTGTCATATGAATGCCATCTTTATGACGTTGGGGAGGCCGTAGAGCCTAGGCTTAGATGGCTTCATAGAAGTAACTCTACGGCAGTTTAAAACGGGATAGCTTCATAGTGGGCTATGACCGAACGGAAGGACTGTAAGAAAATGTTGGAGGGGTTGTGACGAATTTTTCGGACATTATCATCTTCAAGAAAATCTTCAACTTTGCGAACATAGTTGGTTCTATCTAAAATAACCACACATGTGCCTTTGTCGGCTATAGTGATCAATAGGTCATTGTCCGGGATCTTTCTTCTCAACGACGATACAGCATAATTATAAGACGATTTGTGGGACAGACAAGTTTTGATGAGCTTTGCTACACTCAAATGTGATGCTGTTAGACGAGGAATAAAGAAAGTTGCCAATAATGTATTCAACATCAATGATGGTATTCTTGGCAAGATCCAAATCAAAAGTTTCCGGAGGAGAATACCTGAGGCCCAACTCGATAAGTTGCAACTCTTCTTTAGTGGCAATTACATTCCAAGTTTTCAAGTCTCTAGAGTGGAAATTATATACTCGACGAACGGGTTCATAGAACAAATTATCTATATCATATGTGTAGTTGAAGAACTTTTGGTCTTGACTATAAGGAGAAACGGTTTGGAAATCAAAATGGAAGGAATAAGAAGGTGTTACCAAGGGTGTGTAACAAAAGGGTGAACCTGCGGAGGGATCGCAGCCACCTGAATGGGCGGAATAAGCCTAGAAAAGGTTGGAATACTGGAAGGTGTAGACATAGTTTTGTTTTTTGAAAAAAATGTATAAGTCATTATCAGAAAACACTCGTGGACGCAAATGTAAATATTTTAAATACAAATTTAAATTTCACTGGTTATATATATTTTCGAAAACAGTCAGTTTAACGATTTCGATAGTTATAAATCTGCTGATATATTATACTAATATCTGTTGATATTTAATTACAAAAAATAAATTATAAAGAATAACACAATACAGCATTTTTAAAAATATTGTTGTTCCAGTTTTCTTTTTAAATAAGTAATGTCCTTGAATAGTAATGACTACAGCTGGTGTAATAAAAATATAAGCTTGCTCGACGTTCGTGAGAATTACCACTTTAATATGCAATCAATTTAAATGGTCCACTGAAAAAGAATGTACTGAAAGGGGGTACAGTACAATAGCGTAATAAATCATCTTAAAATGGAAAAGGAAACTTACCCCTCATGTAGATGTAGGCAGTCCCACGCATATTCTTGCGGGTTAGGACGACCAAATTGAGAACGTTTCCAATGATACCCAGAAGACAAATTGAAGGCAGTGCGATTCCATAAGAATAACGTCTAAGTTCCTCAATACGTGGGTCTTCTAACCATGTCGAATTGCTCCAGGGGCACAAGGTGCAATCCACACTACGGTTCCAACAGAGTATATCCGGTGATTCACTCGAGTATAAAAGTGACATTTTCACAATATCACAATCAAAATTTATTTACATGAATGTATTTGGTAGACTTCTAAAAATTTGAACACATCACGTACCGATATAATTTGCTTCTAATTTTTCTTATCTTCACGTTCATCTCACAATATTCGTCATGTCATGTTTTTTAATCTGAAATTAAAAAGTGAATGTTAGAGGCCATTATTGGGTTATTATAGAGTTTATCTTCTGAATCGGGTTGAAATTGAAAATTTTGATGCTTTAATTTACAAAGAAATGTTTTATATAAAAGTTTTAGTAGGTTATGCGTTCTTTAAATAAATGTATCACCACACAGATTTATTTTATAAAGAATGACAAAAGTAATGACCAAACTTAGAGTAACACAAACCTATATATTATTTCCCTAAGGTTCTAAAATATGCTGCTTAAACAATCATTTGAAAAAGTGTGTAGAGGCTCTGACAAGTGCCGACGTATTGTCCACTGTTGCAAGGGACATTTTCAAGGCAAGTGAAAATACTTCAATAAATTAATTCACTGCACTGTGCAGTGACTAGAAATAGTTTATTTTTTCAGTATAGTGGTGGATAGACCGAATATGCTCATGTCTAGTTTATAATGACTGGCCAATTTTGCCGACATAATTGACTTAACATTCACGGACGAGCTTATAGACTCTGGTTTTAGGCTAATCCTTTTAGGGTCAACCGTATATTTTTTTTATGGCCAGTATGTAGTGAGGGGGGCGGGTGGAACGATGTCTGATAATAATATCATTAGACACGAATTGTAGGATTTGGGTGATATTGTAGGTAACTTCTTCTGAAAATTATCTACTCTTAAATCTGCCTTCAAAAGGCCACATACTTAATATTACGGAATATATCTCAAATGCTTTAGGTTCCACAGTAATCCCAACTACAGCCGTAATGACTCGCAAAACCTTTCATCTAATCTTTTGTTTCATTAACTTCCTATAAATCTCATGCCTCGTGTTAATGTTGGTACTAACTAACATTATCTCCTACTAAGCTGCAGTCTTTTAGTTGTATAAAGCATACATATATTAAGGTACGGATATTTTAAAGTTTTAGTTACAGTTTTATTTTTTTTTTTTGTAAATGTTTTTTATGTAACTTGAGAATGACCTGAATGGTGAAAATGAACCGCAATTAAAATAAAATGTGTGGAAGAACAACATCCTGTATTATCTTTAACGATGAAGAATATCCACAAGACAGCAAATATTCGTTTTAAAAATAATAATTAAAATGATATTCGTAAATGTAACCATGTAACTTTTTCATTTAATAACAGATAATCGTTATTTAGGCTCATCTTTGATCACACTAAATTATTAAATAGGACTTTTTGATATAAAATATAAATTTTTAAAATATAATTAGGTAAAAAGGTGATAGTGACTTACTGCTAAAACAAGGTAATATTTAGCCGTTTTGGGACTAAGTAAATTACACTGTAATCTTCTAAGTACATTTTGCTAGAATCAGGCAAGTATTACAATGACTTGGTGGGGTATGTTGTAGACGTGTCTGGTTCTTACAAAATGTAATTTGCTAGATTTTAAGTATATAGTGTGCTCAGTCCAAAAGTTAAAAAAAATATCTTATCTTGATTTAGTTGTAAGCTGATTATTTTTAGTAATTTTAATACTAATAGAAGTTCTGTCGATATGTGACCATATTAAGGTAATTTAGAGTGTTGTACTTGCCATGGATTAATATGAAGTTCGAGGTTTTTACCATATTCAACCTTTATGAGCAGGATAATCTAAATTGGCAGAAGATAGTGCAGACAGGGACATTTAGTTTAGGGTCTAAAACATCTATTCGTCATTTTTGTTGTATGTAGAACGTAAACGATAAGTTTTATTCTGCAATTTATGCATTGCTTACACACAAAATTGGTGTGCTATGTTTTTATAAATATGTACGAGTAATATAGGTAATAGGTATTTATTGTTACGAAATTACTGCGGAGCCCATACCACTGAAGATCACTAGTTGACTCCAGTTTGTTCTAGATAATATAAGTAGAGACTGAACATTTCCGAAGTAGTCTGTAGTCTTTTAGAACACTTAAAACGAATACCGGCCGGCTATATAAACAGCTCGGCCACAATCAGGAGTCAGTCGATAAACAATCACAGTCACGTGGCATTGGATGTCACCGTCATAACAGAGTTTTATAATTTATTATTGTGTTAAATGTAAACTAAACAAAAACAAAATGAATACATTTTAATCTTATAATACTTTTTGCAGTTTTATTTTCGACCACGTTATTAAGAACCTACTGCAAAAGTTGCTGAATGAATTTTGTAGACATGGTGTTTCGACTAATAATACTTCTCATCAGTACAACAGCATGCAGCTCAGACTGTAAGCCATATTCGAGAGATAAGCACCTATCTAATATTGCAGTTAGCGCTAGAATACTTTTATAGGAAAATCCTGCTACAGATAATTGCCAAATCTGTTTATGGAAATTAATATTACTTCCATGGTCGCCAGTGTAGAATACTTTTGGCATTTCTATTTACGACCACGTTATTAATAACATATTGCAAAAGTTGCAGAATGCCGGAATGAATGCCACTTCTCATCAGTACAACTGCATTCCCTATGAAGCTCAGCCTTCGTACAATATGCTATTTGGCTTCGTTCATATGAACTAAGAATCTGAAATAAAAATACCAAAAGTATTATATTGTGACAGAACGGATTATTTTATTAAAATATATATTTAATACTATCTACTTATTTTAAATAATAATTGATATTAACTTGGAAATTTTAAACGAGTCATACTACGTGCTAACTTAAACAGTAATTCTGTTAAAAGTATCAAGGCGTATATTTTGTTTCAGATGTATAAACCTATAACTTACATTTAATAGGTTTTACGCACCAACACCTATTTAGTTGCACGCAAAACAAGGTCGTACGAGAAATAAGAGACTGATGTCATTAGTTGCTGATATTAAATATTATGAAATATAAATGAGACAGATATATTATAAGGTTAGTTTTTAAGAAATATATGTAAAGCATCGGTCCAAGCCAGAGAGTTTTTAGTGAATTAGTTGGAAGATGATATACACTAAGAAAAAGATAGTGGAGTCAGTGAACCATCAGGTGGCCTGTGTCTTGTGTTCTCCGTATCCCAGTAAGCGAACCTAATAATATACATTTGTTTCAAATACTTGGTGAATTGATAGATTTCTTAGTTTACATAATTACTTTAAATCCAGGTTTCTCGAGATTTTTTTTTACAGTTTCTTTTGTTTTGTAAATTGAAATACGTGGGTCTTCTAACCATGTCAAATTGCTCCAGGGGCACAAGGTGCAATCCACACTACGGTTCCAACAGAGTATATCCGGTGATTCACTCGAGTATAAAAGTGACATTTTCACAATATCACAATCAAAATTTATTTACATGAATGTATTTGGTAGACTTCTAAAAATTTGAACACATCACGTACCGATATAATTTGCTTCTAATTTTTCTTATCTTCACGTTCATCTCACAATATTCGTCATGTCATGTTTTTTAATCTGAAATTAAAAAGTGAATGTTAGAGGCCATTATTGGGTTATTATAGAGTTTATCTTCTGAATCGGGTTGAAATTGAAAATTTTGATGCTTTAATTTACAAAGAAATGTTTTATATAAAAGTTTTAGTAGGTTATGCGTTCTTTAAATAAATGTATCACCACACAGATTTATTTTATAAAGAATGACAAAAGTAATGACCAAACTTAGAGTAACACAAACCTATATATTATTTCCCTAAGGTTCTAAAATATGCTGCTTAAACAATCATTTGAAAAAGTGTGTAGAGGCTCTGACAAGTGCCGACGTATTGTCCACTGTTGCAAGGGACATTTTCAAGGCAAGTGAAAATACTTCAATAAATTAATTCACTGCACTGTGCAGTGACTAGAAATAGTTTATTTTTTCAGTATAGTGGTGGATAGACCGAATATGCTCATGTCTAGTTTATAATGACTGGCCAATTTTGCCGACATAATTGACTTAACATTCACGGACGAGCTTATAGACTCTGGTTTTAGGCTAATCCTTTTAGGGTCAACCGTATATTTTTTTTATGGCCAGTATGTAGTGAGGGGGGCGGGTGGAACGATGTCTGATAATAATATCATTAGACACGAATTGTAGGATTTGGGTGATATTGTAGGTAACTTCTTCTGAAAATTATCTACTCTTAAATCTGCCTTCAAAAGGCCACATACTTAATATTACGGAATATATCTCAAATGCTTTAGGTTCCACAGTAATCCCAACTACAGCCGTAATGACTCGCAAAACCTTTCATCTAATCTTTTGTTTCATTAACTTCCTATAAATCTCATGCCTCGTGTTAATGTTGGTACTAACTAACATTATCTCCTACTAAGCTGCAGTCTTTTAGTTGTATAAAGCATACATATATTAAGGTACGGATATTTTAAAGTTTTAGTTACAGTTTTATTTTTTTTTTTTGTAAATGTTTTTTATGTAACTTGAGAATGACCTGAATGGTGAAAATGAACCGCAATTAAAATAAAATGTGTGGAAGAACAACATCCTGTATTATCTTTAACGATGAAGAATATCCACAAGACAGCAAATATTCGTTTTAAAAATAATAATTAAAATGATATTCGTAAATGTAACCATGTAACTTTTTCATTTAATAACAGATAATCGTTATTTAGGCTCATCTTTGATCACACTAAATTATTAAATAGGACTTTTTGATATAAAATATAAATTTTTAAAATATAATTAGGTAAAAAGGTGATAGTGACTTACTGCTAAAACAAGGTAATATTTAGCCGTTTTGGGACTAAGTAAATTACACTGTAATCTTCTAAGTACATTTTGCTAGAATCAGGCAAGTATTACAATGACTTGGTGGGGTATGTTGTAGACGTGTCTGGTTCTTACAAAATGTAATTTGCTAGATTTTAAGTATATAGTGTGCTCAGTCCAAAAGTTAAAAAAAATATCTTATCTTGATTTAGTTGTAAGCTGATTATTTTTAGTAATTTTAATACTAATAGAAGTTCTGTCGATATGTGACCATATTAAGGTAATTTAGAGTGTTGTACTTGCCATGGATTAATATGAAGTTCGAGGTTTTTACCATATTCAACCTTTATGAGCAGGATAATCTAAATTGGCAGAAGATAGTGCAGACAGGGACATTTAGTTTAGGGTCTAAAACATCTATTCGTCATTTTTGTTGTATGTAGAACGTAAACGATAAGTTTTATTCTGCAATTTATGCATTGCTTACACACAAAATTGGTGTGCTATGTTTTTATAAATATGTACGAGTAATATAGGTAATAGGTATTTATTGTTACGAAATTACTGCGGAGCCCATACCACTGAAGATCACTAGTTGACTCCAGTTTGTTCTAGATAATATAAGTAGAGACTGAACATTTCCGAAGTAGTCTGTAGTCTTTTAGAACACTTAAAACGAATACCGGCCGGCTATATAAACAGCTCGGCCACAATCAGGAGTCAGTCGATAAACAATCACAGTCACGTGGCATTGGATGTCACCGTCATAACAGAGTTTTATAATTTATTATTGTGTTAAATGTAAACTAAACAAAAACAAAATGAATACATTTTAATCTTATAATACTTTTTGCAGTTTTATTTTCGACCACGTTATTAAGAACCTACTGCAAAAGTTGCTGAATGAATTTTGTAGACATGGTGTTTCGACTAATAATACTTCTCATCAGTACAACAGCATGCAGCTCAGACTGTAAGCCATATTCGAGAGATAAGCACCTATCTAATATT
The DNA here is from genome assembly GCA_033557685.1 of Sperchopsis tessellata. Lineage (NCBI taxonomy): Eukaryota > Metazoa > Arthropoda > Insecta > Coleoptera > Hydrophilidae > Sperchopsis > Sperchopsis tessellata. The sequence goes on along the minus strand of JAWQRN010000676.1, from coordinate 8,408 downwards.
GCAGTTAGCGCTAGAATACTTTTATAGGAAAATCCTGCTACAGATAATTGCCAAATCTGTTTATGGAAATTAATATTACTTCCATGGTCGCCAGTGTAGAATACTTTTGGCATTTCTATTTACGACCACGTTATTAATAACATATTGCAAAAGTTGCAGAATGCCGGAATGAATGCCACTTCTCATCAGTACAACTGCATTCCCTATGAAGCTCAGCCTTCGTACAATATGCTATTTGGCTTCGTTCATATGAACTAAGAATCTGAAATAAAAATACCAAAAGTATTATATTGTGACAGAACGGATTATTTTATTAAAATATATATTTAATACTATCTACTTATTTTAAATAATAATTGATATTAACTTGGAAATTTTAAACGAGTCATACTACGTGCTAACTTAAACAGTAATTCTGTTAAAAGTATCAAGGCGTATATTTTGTTTCAGATGTATAAACCTATAACTTACATTTAATAGGTTTTACGCACCAACACCTATTTAGTTGCACGCAAAACAAGGTCGTACGAGAAATAAGAGACTGATGTCATTAGTTGCTGATATTAAATATTATGAAATATAAATGAGACAGATATATTATAAGGTTAGTTTTTAAGAAATATATGTAAAGCATCGGTCCAAGCCAGAGAGTTTTTAGTGAATTAGTTGGAAGATGATATACACTAAGAAAAAGATAGTGGAGTCAGTGAACCATCAGGTGGCCTGTGTCTTGTGTTCTCCGTATCCCAGTAAGCGAACCTAATAATATACATTTGTTTCAAATACTTGGTGAATTGATAGATTTCTTAGTTTACATAATTACTTTAAATCCAGGTTTCTCGAGATTTTTTTTTACAGTTTCTTTTGTTTTGTAAATTGAAACACGCATGAGTATATAATATTTATATTATATAAGTCTTTCTTCGTCTGTCAATAAAGTTGACTTTGTTGACTCGATTTATATTAATTTATTTGTAACATATTTGTAATGTTCATTATAGCTTTAAGTTTCATATCGTGATTTAATTATTCAGTTTTCTTTCATTTAGTAAATATACCAGTACGGAAGAGAATGTTTTGTTTTTATAATATAATTCATGGTAGATATTGCTTTTCGCTTTATTGTTACCCTGTAGTTAATGATTTAAATGTTATAAACGTTTCTTTGTGTCTAAATTGCAACATTTATGTGTGATTTTGGAGATAAGCTGGCTATATGTGAAGGCTGTATATTATTCCTTCGTATCTTAACTTATTACTATTAATCCTATAATCACATCCAGAAAGATAACCATGCATGGGCTGAGCCAGTATGCCTTCCCATACGCTTCTTCAAGCTACTAGGTGATGCGGTTGTGTGTGGGTTGACTGTGTGTGCCTTCCTATACTTATCTGCACCTTTAACAGGTAACACAGGTATATGTGGGTTAAGGTGAGGGCTGAGCCAAAATGACCTTCCTACTACGTACCACACTTCGTTACGTAACACAACCAGCTTAGGGTGAGGACTGATCCAAAATGGCCTTTCTTACACCATACTACGATCATCGACATAACACAAAAATGTGTAGCTTGAGGTGAGGACTGAGCGAAAGTGGCATTTTTACATCGCACTACGCATATCGACGCAATATATACATGTTTAGGTTAAAGTAAGGACTGAGCCAATTGGCCTATCTATATTGTAAGGTATATAACTATATAACACTAACATGTGCAATTCAAGAGGGGGCTGTGTGTGTATACCTTCACGTGCGGAACTGTTTTACTATGTAACACAACTGTATAAGGACCGAGTCAATGTACCATTTAATACTTTACGATTTTGTACTTGTCCAAACAGTAAATGAGAGGAAGCAATGTGTACTCTCATACGAAATACTAGATCAACAGCTATATATGGGCGGAGCCAATGTGCCTTCTCATTATTTGCTACTGGTTACAGTGTTGGGAACCAATACAGTGTTCTATGTTTCAACTGTTAACTGGCCTAACGTAGTTGACTCATTGGATTAACTACCCCGGCACATCTGTGTCGAAGGTCATTACGAACCTTCTCTTGACAACACTGGCAGTTTTCTCCTCTTGAGATCTTTAGCGTGACTTTTTTCCCGGTGTTGTCGAGATAGTTTTAGATATTTAGTTTTACTCGCGATCCTTCAGACGATCTCACAGTAATAATTTATTTTCCTTTAACTATTATTGTAATACTTGTTGACGAGAGATTATGTCTCTTATTTCTAACCATTGACAAGTCCATTTCCATAACGAGCCTGCAAAACTCACACAACGTGAGTAAGTCCTAACCGATGATCACAAATACGTAAGTAAATTATTATAATAATAATTACTTTAATTTGGCCAATTATATGCGTTTTCGTCCTTATCGGGTGGTAAGTTAATTTAAGGTAACGCGAGTGCGCATAATGCACTCGTTAACCTTTTACCATGCGCCTGAAAACGGCGGATCTATTAAAATACACTGCCGACCATCGAAGCAATATTAATTTGCATAAACAGATTTGGTATTTATCTGTAGAAGGAATTTCCTTTTAAAGTATTATAGCGCTAACTTCAGTGTTACACAGGTGCTTATCTCTCATATATGGCTTACATCAGATTTTTAGTTCATATGAACAAAGCCGAATAGCATATTGTACGAAGGCTTAGCTGCATAGGAAAAGCAGTTGTACTGATAAGAAGTGGTATTCTTCGAAACACCGTATCTACAGCATTCATTCCGGCGATCAGCAACTTTGTTATTAATAACGTGATCGGAAATAAAAACGCCAAAAGTATTGGCAGACTGGCGACCATGGAAGCAATATTAATTAACTTTTTAAACTTGTTTAATTATTGTTTGTGAACCCGTAAAAACATCACAGTATTTATTATATAGTACATTTAGATCCAGCAAACAATCTGCGTGGACTATTCTTAGTGAAACTACAAAATTAGTGACGAATTAAACCAAAACTTGAGGTAGAATGTTGGTATTATTTTTGTAAATTATGGAGCTTAACTGATTTTAAGGATATAAGATAGAGAAAAATAAATTTAGAGGGACAACTTAAGTAAATATAAATGATAAAGTAGGAAAAAAGAGGAAAATATATAGAAGTTCATATATTAATGCTTGCATGTATAAAAATTTAGTAAATTGAGATATTATGATAAATGAAAAAGGTTTAAAATACATGTTTGAATATACGTTGTCCGAAAAACCCCTTGATTTTTATACATTTTATTTAATTATGCGAATATGGTTCGAGACAAATACCTCTTATTCAGGGTTATTTCAGCTGTAGTCCTAAAATAAAATTAAAATGAAACAAACCAAAATAAAACAAAGTATATGTTTGTAAGAGGCGCGTTACAAAACATTTAGAAAATGTAAATGTACAAAGTACAAAATAGAACACACGGACATCATTTTAAAAACCATGTTTTGGTTGCACGGTAACCCCAAAATGGATATTTAACAAACATTGTCGTGATTAAAATAGTTTATTTACGCTGTAAAAGAAAGAAAATGGTAAATTAATAATTTATTCCGCTTCCAATATCAATCCTTTTGAGATTTTGTATTTCTTTTTGTATCGACGGAAAGTTTTCCTGAAAAAACGATTGTAAACTTATTACGGCGACTTTAATATGTTTCCCTAACACTGACTTTCTTGAATTGACATGTTGAGCATAACGAAACTTTGGCAACTTCCAGGTATTTTGAATTTCTGGACCCTTGACGAGCTTCAAGGAGTTCTAAGCTATTTTAAAATGCTGTTTTATATAATATGCGTGGTTAGAGCGACCTCTATATGGCGATATGTCATTATATTTTAATGGAGTACTTAGACCGTGCGATACGTTTCTACATGTTTAGCGTTGGAGCAGTAGGCGCTTCCAATTTGTAGTAATGTGTTTATTTGCTGTAGAACCAATCAAATTATATGATTATTGTTGTTAGCGTAAACCTCTTTCATGCTTGAATAATAGGTTGTTTACATTATTAATAAATATGATATTCTCTCTGCTTGTTATCGTTTGGTAGGCATTCACACGGAATAAATTGCCTTGGTGATATTCGAAACAATTTGTCAATATTTACTCTGAAATTCAAGAAATATTATATCGAAGTAAGCTGCTATATTAGGACTTTGTTTCTGTTCGAATTTTATATTAATTCACTTTTGTTTATTATCCCGTTTTGTTGATTTATATACATACGGAATGTTCTATTTATCTTACATTATTTTATAACATAAGTTGTTGCAGATAGAAGAGAATAACAAAATTTATATACATATACATATTTTTCTGTTTTAGAATTAATAACAAAACTATAGAATTAAAACCTTTCCTAGTCAAACAAATGGGCGATGAGCACAAGGTTCTAGCCTATCGATTCGACAAAGCCGTATTCCAATTCTGGTAGCGGCGACTTTTAATCGAATTAGATTACAAGTGATCGCGGCATGCAAGTCAATCTTTCTTATGTTTTTAAATATCACATAATTTTAATTGTATCATTTTCTATTGTATAAGTTGGCCATGGAAAACAAAACAATTTACTCGAAAGAGTTTCAGCTTTTTATTTAAATTTTGGAACTAAGAAATACCCGACAACGTAGAAGTTTATTTATTTACTCAATAAATGGATTGGACGCGAGAATTTCTTTCGTTCGTATTTTTGCCAAATTTGTTAAAGATATTGTAATAAACCCGTCTACCACCATGATATGAAACATGAAATGAGAAATGCATTGTTTTTATTTATTTTAAATAAAATAAGCTTTTCACTTATGTTATTGCTAGAATAGTGTAAATAAAATAATCCTGTTATTAAAATTTTTATGAAGTAATGTATTATCAATATTAAAATTTAGTACCATTACTTTTTCAGTGAATTTTGTTCTTTATGACCATTAGATAAGGTAAACTTAAACTTTTTTTTTCAAAAGTTTTAAAAGTAGATCAGAATATTACTAAATAATAAAGTGTTCTTTTTAAAGAATGCATTTAATGTCATATTAAACTTTACATTGTTTTGAACTACAAATTAAACATTCTTTATGATAAAAGTCATTTCAGTGACTAACGAAAACTGGGACATTTCTTGACTAAACGTGGTCTGAAAATTATCTACTAAAATAAAAAGTGAAACAGAGTAATACTATGTACATATTATTTATGGTGCTACGCATATAAAAGTAATAGCCTTTGTAAATATATCAGGTTTGGGAAGTTTTTCTTAAAATATTACACATGTTGTAACCCTTGTTAATTAATTTACGGCAATTTACATTGAGCATGCATATATTTGCGTTACACAAATTATATTCTCTGTTTGACATACGTTTTCATTTCAAAACTTGCCCCATAGAATAACTCTTGATCCAAAGTGAACACGATTTTAAGAAAAAAAACAAGTTAATTTAGATTTTGAGGAGGAAGTTCAAAACTGCTGTCGAATACATCAACTTTTAAATCTCAAATATCTCTTCATATATTGTGATACCTTATTTTACTTGGCATACAATTCTTATATTTGTAAGCAAATTTAAATCGGTTGGTGCATATATGAGATACAGCAACAATTAAATCATATCAGTATTAGTACGCTAAACAGAAAGTTATGTTATTAAATGTTCAAAATGTGTATTCTCGATTGCGTGCAAATAGTATAGTTTTTAAGCGGAAATTAGCAAAAAATGCGATGAAAAATTTTATGAAGAGAATGAAAACCTGTTATTTATCGTGGTTTAAAATTTGGGGTCGAAAGTAATTTGATATTTATCAGTGATAGTATTAATGTCACGATAAACAGTTTTTTCACAATGGTTTATACTCTAGCAGGGAGAATATAAGTTATTTTCACTTACGGAAGTGAAAATGTTTGGGCTCACCTAACCGCGGGTAAAAATATAATATGTACTTGACTTAGTACGGAAATTTCAGGAAGCTGCTTCAGTACGTAATATAAATATAATCAACAAAAAATTCTGGATGAAGCTAGACATATCAAAATGCGTATTCATTTTGCAATGGATCCCGTCACGTTTCAAAATTAGTTAAGTGAATTCATATTTCCATTGGCTCAATGCATAAGGTGGTTAATGCGAACACATATTTTCTCTATATACTGTAAATGAGTAGCTAATGAAACTAAGTGATGATTATGACCAAAATTTACTCAAAATTCGTCAACGATTAAAATGTTTTTAAAAAATATATCTAACAATTAGTCGACCTTTTTCTTGAACATGTTTGTCATTAAACGTAATTGTATGTACTGGTAAAACGAAAATCCTTATGTTTTTGAGAATAGTCATATTCAGTTTTCCAATAAAATCAATGTGTGAGTTGGTATTCTAAGGGACGAGATAATTGACATAATTCGAACAAAACTTGACTGTGTTTGAATTGCATATCAAGTAGAGTCACTTACCAGTGAGTCGTTGTAAAACCAAGTCGACGAAGAGGGTAAAATTATGCTCGATGAAAACAGGCGAAGCATCTCCTTCTTGTATTTTTCTTGTGAAAGAGTAGCTGGCTGAATAATTTTCTAGGAAATTGATTGGAAGAAGAGGATTACAAAACAATGGACAAAAGTTAGCACTTATTAAGAATCACGTTTTTATTTGCATAATGCAAGCAACAAGTTATTGTGGAATTAATGCCTCCATTGGTTTCTTGTCGGAAACGGTGTTAATATAACAGCAGTTGACACATCCGGGGTTGTATGGTGGTTGTATATGTGCATATATCCATGATGTTGTGGAATGTGACAACAAACAATTACTTTATTATCAATTCGAAATATGAAATGTTAGTTTAAATTTGAATTTTAACGTAAAATAGGAGAAAGAGAGAAATTTGAATTCGTAAGAAAAAAAGGAGAGAGGGTACCAATACGAAAAGGGTGGTAAAAGGTTCATGTTAATTACTTTGATGAGGCAGTCTGTTTGTTTTATCCAACGCATGCAAATAAGTATAGGTGGTATACAGGTTTTGTGTGTGCGCTTAAAGTGTATGGTATTCAGACTAAGTTTGTTGAAGCGATATGCCTCCAGAAAGATTATCTTAGAGTAAAAGGGCTCGACTTCAAGGATGTCAATTTTTTTATATTCATTTCGTGATGTAATGATGCTACATGTGTGGCCAGGGAACAATACTTTACTTTTACTCTAGCATAACTAGAATGCTGCGTTATTCGTTTATTTAAACGCTAATACGATAAATGACGTCACATTTAATCAAGTTGGGAATCTTGTGTTTCAAAGGTGAATGGAAGGACTTAACTTGCAACAAGTTACAATTGGATATCGTAAAATTTGTGTTAGAGAAGACCTTAGCGATTTTTTTGTGATAGGCCATCCACATACGGAAACTTGCGATATAGTTTTTGGACTGGAGGTATTACCTGAGAGATATTAGGAAAGCTGAGTTGTCTGGTCGTCCCAAGTATTGAGAAAATCAATCTATGAATGAGAGACTGAGGATAGTTGTTATTGAAAATATTTGATAGGTTCGTATCATGAAATGAATGATGTGAAATGCGAATTATATGATTTTTCATCGCAACAACGAAGTTAGTCTTCTGTTTATAAGGGTGGTAAGACAGGTAATTAATGAATCTGCCAGAGGCCGAAGTTTTTTGGCACCAATCCAGTATAACATGGTTGTCAGGAGTATGTGCCACTAGGGTATCTAAGAGGTACACATGAGTTCGATTCTCTTTCCACGGTAAACTATACGTGTGTGTTAAAAGAGTTAAATATATCCAAAGTGAGGTCGATACTGTCTTGTGGCATGCTACACACCATGTCATCCACATAAAGGAATACAAAACCAAAAGAAATGGATATAGATTCAGAAGCTTTTTCTAAGAAACTATTCATAATAATATCGGTAGTGATAGGTGATAAGTTAGAGCCCGTTGGACAACCGAAAAGTTGTAGGTAATATGTGTTATTGAACACGAAGTATGTTCATTCAAATACAAAAGTAACAATGAAAGTGTCAAGAGGAATTGAGCAATTTAGAGAAATTAAATGCCAATTATCTCAGACAATGGAAATATATAAGTCCATAGAGATATTGGTGAATAATGAAACTGCATCAAAAGATGCTCCTTACTAGGCATGTATTAGCATCTTCTCAGAACTAAGAAGCACATACGTGGGATTTTAAATAGTAATTGATATTAATCTGACAGGTGTAAACCAGTCTTTATACGAGTTAAATTAAAATTATAATTCCCTTTAAAAGGATCAAGTGCGTATTTTATTTCGGATGCATAAACTAATAAATTATATGAATTGGTATCACGAGGCCGTTTTAAGTAAGACGTAAAAGAAGAATGTTCGAGAATTAAGAACCTTACGTAGTTAGTTGCGTTTCTTAAA
>JAWQRN010000675.1:0-27302 GCA_033557685.1 Sperchopsis tessellata | reverse complement strand
TATATACTATATATATATATATATATATATATATATATATATATATATATATATATATACATATATATGAAATGATACAGAAACACCATTCTTATAGAAGAAAGGACGTTTTCAAGGACTTTCTTGTGTGTTTTGCATTTGGAAAATCTCTGTTGAGGCACCAGCAATAGTCTGCAAGCATGTTTCCATCCCAGCGACCCTGATACCGCCATTTCATCACTCGAATGTCTTGATGAAAGCGCTCACCTAGCTACTCGCATTAATCCCCACAGTTTTCAGAAAAGTAATCTAACTGCGAGCTGAAAAAGTGCATGTTCATGGACATACGTGCATCAAGAACCTGGAAGCTCTGTAGGAGGTTCTCAATAACATATACATATTCTGAGCTCTTATGGTTGTACAGAAAGTTCTGGATTATGGAATTCAATACGAACCAGGTATTTTTCACATCCTCTTCCATACTCTCACCAAATTTAGCATCTTTCATATACTCAGTGTTCTGAGGACCGTCAAAAATACCCACCATCAGTTTGGCCACACTGATACGTGGCAACTTCTAATTTAGGAGAGCAAAAGTTTTACTTTCTTCTTTGAGTGCTGTGACAAAAATTTTCAAAGACCAAGTTTGATGTGGAGTGGTGGAAGTATATATTCTGAGGATCCAAGTGAGCTTGTGAGAAAACATTGTGCGAGCCTAGTTTCAGGCCAGATCTTGCTTTTCAGACGCGTTTAACATAGCACTCCTTGTCTGCTTAAATAATCCACAAGCATAGAAAAAAGTGGTATTTGGTGTAGCACACATATAATCGAGTTCAAAATGTCTTTCGACGTTTCCGGATACCTAGTCTGCGGCTCTCCCGGTCATTTCATTGGTCTTGTCCGTGGTCACTCACGCTCATAGGCTTCAAAACGCATTTTCTCCGGATTGCCTTTGATCGTCCTCATTTCCCTCAATGTTCAGGTATTCAGTTCATGGCTTTCTTTAGCAATCTTGTGCCATCCATACTTTGTGCGTGCCCTTACCTCACTAGTTGCTTTGCTTCAATATCGTTTTACATTGTTCTATTATTCTTTTATTCCTATACGTCTACGTATTTCATAGTTTCTAACTCTCTCCAAACATGTTATTTCCAACGACCTCCTGAAAATATCCATATCTACGGCTTCAAGTCGTCTATTGTTGTCTTCTGTCATTCTCCATGTGTTTACCCAATAAAATAGATTACTTCTTCATAATTCTTTTACTCCACAAAATGCTGTAAGCAGTCAATTAATTTCCTTGCCTAATTCACTCTCCTTTTTATTTCTTAGTTGTCAGTTTTTCTAAATATTTGATACACACTGCAAATTTTTCACTATTTTCTAGTTTAGCTATTGTGTATCTATTGTGAGATATTTCGTTTTTGAGGATTATGTTTTAGTCCCCAAATCTCATACTGTTTTTGTAGTTTTCTCGCAATTGTTTCCTGATCATCTTTATCTTTTGCGATGACAACCTGGTCGTCTGCGAATTGAAGAGTATTCAGAAATGTGTCCTCCGTGTCCATTTCCATCCCTCGATAGTTTTGTTTCCACCATGGCAAAGCCTGTGGTACGTAAATTTAAAAATGAATCGGTGATATACAAATTACCTGACAAAGTCCCTTATCCGCATTAAATGTAAGAGAAAGTTTGTTTCCCAGCTTTACTTGTTATGTTGATCTATTGTCTACATTTTTAACAACTGTAATTAGGGTGTTTGTTGCTTGTAAAGTTTTCCAAAGCGTCTTCATAATTACAGAGTCATGTGCTTTCTTCAGGTGTATAAATATTAAATGGATGTCCCTGTTTGTGCTTAGTTTTTTTATATAATCTGTTTCGATCAGAAAATGATATCCGCGTAGGATCTGCTTGCTCTATAACCTACTTTTTCTTCTTCCTCTCTATCTCGATATACAACTTCTATAAAATCTGTCGAAATCTTTCTGTATAGATGGTGAAATGGATATACCTCTTTAAATTGGCCATTTTGAATTAGCTCCTTTTACTGAAGTAAAATGAAACCAATTAAATACAGGCCTTTGAGATACACAAGAATGCCCAACTATATAGATACATACCACATCCCATCAATCTTCTAATCACTAGTTGTATTAATATTAAAATAAATAAATATGAATATCATTCTTCTCTCTATATTTATTTATCCTCGATACAAAAATCCAACATTGATTCTTATTCATGCAAGTTATGGCACAAGAATTTCAAAAGGCGCCTAAGTTATGTTACACTTTGACTTAGCTGGACTGTATCTTATCTTTGTATTTTAATATGCAGATGTTGGGTAAAATTAATTGTTTGCTGGTAGAGTTTGTAACTTGTTTGTTCTTCGATAGTTGACAGATAAAAGAGACAGATGCAAGCATTTTATTCAGCTGATACACTAGCTAGCCGAGCTCATACGAACTGCTTCCTGAATGTAGTAGTGGGAAAACTTTAAATTTAAAATTTAATATATCACCACCAATTGGCGATCCCTTATTATCTACTTGAACGCGCAACGTTAGGATTCATGCATACGCTCTCAAAGTAACAAAAATGGTCTTAATCCAAAAATGTCCATCTACCAAGTAAGAAAGGAAGAAATGGCAAAGAAATAATGGAGCGACAAAAGCAATATGAAACGTCAATTTATAGGATAGGTGCCACTATAGTAGTGCAAGTATTTTTTGACAGGTAGCCTAGTTGTGGATTTCTACTATTTATTGGATTATAAGAATGTACTAGTGTTGTTTATTTTTTCTTGTCTTCGAAATTATATACACTTCTACAGCCAATTTCTTATACAGGCACTTACCTCTCAACCAAATTTCTCTCCAATACATAATACTTGCAAGCGCAATGTTATCCATTGTTACTTTTTATTTGTGCAAACAAACAGTGCACACCTGTATGAAATTTATATTCTTCACCAACGATATTATTTATATAAAAGCGTATGTTTCAAATACTGTTAATTTTAAGCAATTCACTGCGTTATTTTTCTACATATTGGACACTTGCTTAAATCAATTACTGGATGCCGCAATTGTAGAAACAAAACATACTACCTCTAAATAAAACAATGAAGCTTCAAGTAGTAATAAAAGTAGAACGTACCTGATTATTCTGATGGTAACACTTGCAGTAGCAAAGCAAAGCAACGCCGCTGTGCATTTTCCGGAAAAAGCATTACCTGTACATATCGGAAACCTGACAAATTTGAAGTGCATTTAAGTGATTGAATATCGATTTGTTTGTTCAGGCCATGAAAGAGTCGAAGGTTCGATTGGAATGAGGGAAGGCTTGACTTGTTTATTTTCTCATCCGGTCCTTCTAAACTAACAGTATGCAAGCCAGAGTCACCTGTCAAAATAAATTAAATAATACAGAAACGTTCGAAAAAAACATACGCAGGCTTCATCGGTAATTGCGGGTCCCGCTATGCTCGGACTTAGTTTAGAGAGTTGCTGACGGAAATGAAATACAAACAGTTTCACGGAGCGATTTTAATGGCAAAGTCTAGAAAATAAGTAAACAACTTCATGAAGTAAATTGGACCCTGCGGGCACGATATATATCCCATTCCATTCGGATGGAAAACAGTCTGTATACCAAGATGTTTCGTCTAGTTTATTGTTTCAGTCTCTATTTCGAAATTTTTGTTTGAGAACATTTTTAAATATTTAAAAGAATGAGTGCCTTAATAATACATATAGAGTTTCTAATTTATCGTCGAAAGAAAGAATTGTGAAAGATAACAGTAGCTGGATATCATTAATGTCTCGTTAGCTGTGGCTAGGTACAAGGATACTAAGCGTGGGATCTCGAAATCGAAATCCAAAAGTGGCCGGCTTTTTGTGATTAGGAACAAGTCTCTGTGGGGTTCGTCTTCCGGACGGAAAGTAAATTTGTGAGTCGCGTTTTTTATAGGTAAATGAAAACCACGCGCCCATAAAAGAATTAGGAATTAGGTCAACTTTTAATTAAATAAATGAAATTAAATAAATATCATGTGGCAGTTACATTCAAACTATATTTTAATCGTGTACGTGTAAGCCAGATGCCATCCCGTATTTTTTGATCATCTTATACTATTTTCATTTACATATTCTTAAAAACGGTGTCTATAACATTGTCTTGATTTTTCTTATGGCAAGAAAGAACAGTGAAAGTTTCGATTTCTACATAATTCATTGCAATATTATCACAATTCACAAAAGCTGCATGAAACACAATAACTTCTAATTAATACTATAGTGATTGCATTAGGTGCCATTTTTAAAAACACTTTCTGTGATTCTCCATGACAACCTTCATTCATCAAAAATCGACAAAGTTCCAAGATGTTACATTTACTTTCATTGATAGTTCAAAAATTAATTTTGGTTATACTTACGCATTTTAAAACCAACAGTAAATAAACATGTAATATGGGAACTCGAACCTAGGCCTGAATTACCGTTTCAACATCCAGAATTATTTTTACCTTTATACTTTGAATTACGTTTAGCCGTCATATTCTCCATTTCTCTATTGACAAAAATATATACCAATTCAGGGGCACGTTATTCTAAACATAAGGACTTCTAACATTTGGTTCTCTATTATTAAATCATCTAAATGAAAGAAGTATAGCAATTATCAAGATTGATGGCACAAGCTCTATACCCTTCAACATACGAAGAGGTGTTCTGCAAGTATGTGTTCTACAACCCCTGTGTTTTTTAACATATATGGAGGTTATATATTATGAAGAACTTTGAAAAACTGAGAAGGAGGAATAATTATAGAATATATAAAATAAACAACATAAACTGCTCCGATGACACCCCTTCAATTATAGAAGATAAACAGAGCTTATTGGAAATGTTGAAAGAGAAAGCTAATATTTCGGGTTAAATCGAAGCTGGCAAAAAAAGCTGATTTTAACATACCGCTTTAATTGGATAGGAAACGCCCCCAAAATTCGCGACGTGGAGAACGTGGAAGTACCATATACCTAGGCTCTTACATAAATAGAGAAGGTAAATCGTACACAGAAATCAAACGGCATATAGCACTTTACACAACGGCCATGACCAAAGTATAAAATATAGAAGGATAGCCACTTCACAAACTTAACAAAACTATTACATTTGTTTTACCAATTGCATAAGGCCTGTGACGCCTTTGGGATGTGGATTTGGAAAAGTCTCTTGGGAGACTCACACAAAACTAATGTATCCATACTGGAGGAACTTGACATCTAGGAAAGAGACAACAAAGTCTCAAATATGTTGAATACATCTCTCGCAGAAAAGCTAAAAATTTTGAAAAACTTAGTGTCCAGGGAAAAGCCAAAGTCGTTCTCAAAAACTCTAGATCGTTAAAGTTAAACCATTACTTGCAACGAATACAAATACCCAATTTATATATTGTTTCTCCACTGCTGACCAGTTTTGCTCCTTAAAACAGCCAACAGCTTCTCTCCTAGTTATCATACGTACAAGCAGGTGTAGGACCACACCCATCTTCTCTGTGGTAGTTGATATTCGTCTAAAGTGTAAGCCTTAACTGTTATATTATTCATTCAATATAAATATTTTCGACATTCCTCTTTCTTGTAGATTTCACAAGCTTTTTCTTACCATAGTTGACTCAAATATCTTGAGTGATATACAAGACAGTTCTAGAAAATTTCTTCAGTGTATGGTCTCTGGAATATAGCTGGGTGGAATATATACGATGGAGTTATGCTGATCAATAACCAGGCAACCTTTGTCCACTTCTACTGACAGTTAGAGTAACATGATGATATTAAAACAGATTGATCATCCATATTACCACTAGGTGCTCGATTCCTCAATAAACGTACTCTGAATCATATAGCCAACGTGATAGAGGTCTAATTTGGCAGATCTTCAGTACTCATCTGAAAAGCCAATCTACCACTTTATCCGAAGTACATAAAATAAATGAGGGAATGCCAATATGTCCAAATAATTTGGTCTGATTCTCTGTTCGATTATTTTATAGTCGCTTGCCAAAACAATCTTATTACAATAAAACCGGCGCCGAGTTACCTTATTTGTCTTTAATTGTGTACAGAAGATTTACAGAAACAGTTAAGTTTTCTCATATAAATATATTATGTAAGTTGGATTTTTCATATTGAATGTGGTTTTGTTTCTTCACTTATAAAAAAGTTAATTTTTGAAAACGTAAATTGGATTGATCCTTCGACCGAACCCACAGAAAACAAACATAGACATGGGAATCATAATAAAATCATGAAACAATACACGTACTGAGTGAGTTTTCAATGCATGGGTCCTAAAGGAGTAAAGTATAGGATGTAACAGAGCAGATTCATATTGGTAAGGATATAGAGATACACAGCCTTATTTACTTTGTGGAAAACGAGCTTAACTAATTATAATGTAACGAATCGATAATCTGAAATCTATACATAATGCGCACTTGCATTATTTTAAATTAAATTTCATACCCAAGAATAAGATTTTGTTTTAATTGGCAATAATAAAGCTATTATAATAAAAACAAAGTATGTTTTTATTATCATCGGGTGGAGCTTAGGTCGATGTATTATCAGACTTATTATGAAAATGGACCTGCCAAAGGTTAAAAATAAAATATACTATTCCTCAACAACATGAAATAAACTATATCGGGCAGAGGAATAAAAAAAATATAAACAAAACCACCGACTGTTAGAAGAACCACGAGTTCCATGAGCTAAATTACGAAAATTAAGCATTCGACAAAACTGGACGAATACCTCAAGAAGGAAAAAATGGCAGTGTTATCAATAACAGGTTAATATAAATAAATTAAGTTATATTAAATAATCGCTAACGAGTTTTAAAGTAGATATATCTGTATTGATTCATAGTTGATACTCCGAATAAAAAATATCGCAATCATAGTTGTCTGTCATTGTGGCGTAGAGTAATTGTAAGTGTAAATTTTGAACTGGTGCGTTTACAGCACAGTAATTTTGCATTCTATTGATAATTTGTAATTACATATGAGGAATTTGTTAGTCCCTTAGCAAGGTATAAGAAGGCATATAGGTTCTACGCAAACATCATTATTGGACAGATAATGAGTGGCCACATTTGCCTTCATTTAACCATATATATTGTTAATTTGTAATGTATAGGAAGGTACATTAGCTGTAACTGCACACATTCCTTGATATATACCGGTCGAAAGTATTCTACGCTCAATACTATTTGTTATTTGGTAAAAATTGGAGAAGGCCTGCCGGCCCCACCCACTCATAATTATTGTTAATAAGTAGAGTAAAAGAAAGTATAGGTATAGATTCTAATAAACGGCCTTAACTTATATGTATTTTTTTTATGTAGTTTGTATGAATTCATAATTAAACATTGTTATTTATCAAAATCCTACGTAGCATTCTTTAAAGAAAAATATTTTCACTAACCCAATATATATATATAACTAGGGGAAAACCAACCAAATCAAAATTATTACTATTAATGAGACAAAATTAAGTGTAACGTGTCCAGGTGGAAACCGCGTAAACGCTCTAAACGATTCATAAGATTAACCACGGAAGTCTATTACATTTGAAACTAAGTGAAAGGTTAACCAAATAAGCAATAAATAAATAAAAGAAAACACATAAATGAATAATTAATATCAACAAATCAATATTAAAACTTATATATTGAATATATAAACATAAATTAAGATATAAATATAAATCAAATAAAATTAATAATTAAAAAAAAAATCAGTAAGAAACATTGTAAAATAACTTGTGTATAGTCCAAAGTAAATTATATACATTAAATATAGTACACAAGGAAATGATTACAGGAGCGACAGTATATAAATAAATACATGTAATATGAGGTATTAATACTACCCTTTAAGAAAGTAAATTTGCAGAAAGAATAAAAAGTTAAGTTATTATGAATAAAAAATAATACAGTTAAGCAAATAGTGTAAATTTATTCGAGCTTAAAGTATAACTACAAGTCTTCAAGTTCACTACACCACTTATAAATATTAGTTTAAATTTCAACATAATTTTTTATCAATTAAAGCTCCATACTGATTTTCACGCTCGAATATTCCATGGATAGTATGCGTTCTCTAAACTATTATCTATCTGTGTTGGTTATATATAGTTTCTAATCTAAGGCGCCACTCGAATAACTAACAACGCGTCCCGATGTATATATGTATATTAATCTAAAATAGCGAATATAATGACGAAGATTCGACACCTCACAAAATTATTCCAATTAGTATTTGTAATAATATGTAAATAAATTAAATAATTGTTTCTGTCACAATGCGTTAATTGTTAGAGGACTATTCAAATCACAGAATAGCTGAGTCAGAAAGTAATAATATTGTCCTTGACAATTCATAAAACATGGAAGGTATTTCCCGCGGCTAAATTGAAGTACACTGAAGCTGAGATTTGGAGGACTAGTCTGAAGTGGAGGTTTGTCAGATGTTAGCTAAGTTAGCGTCACCAGAAATATGCTGTCATTATGGTTAAAAAACTCTTTTATTTGCTAGTCTGTACTTAAATGGGAATTTCTTTTGAAGTTTTACGTTAATTCTTTTTTTAAATATGAATTTAATTACTGTGTTTGTGTGAACGGGTTATGAGCTGATTAAATCCTGAATGGTTAAATCTTCGAGGAAAACTATTGAACTGAACAACGGTAAAACTTAGTTACATTAAAATTCCAGTTGATTATATTCCATACCATCCATTTCTTGTTTCCTATCGTTTGAAATACATTATAGCACTGAAAATAATTTGAACTGGTAACTTTTAAAATAGAAATTTCCAACTCAATCCAGAAAGCTTTTTGTCTAATGAAATATACAAAAGTACTTTTTACAAGCTGTCATTATCAAACCTCCATACTTTTATGGATTACAGATTCACTGCTTCATAGTATAGATATTAAATTAGTTAAGACTTTTGATCATCATTACGCCAAACGATCGTATCGAGTAATTTGTCCATTTTCCTACTGTACTCTTCCCCATAAGTTACTTTTAAATTGAAGCCAGATGGTCTACAAGTATTAAAAATACCCTCGAATTGTTTCCAGATAAAATATTATACATTTGTGTCTATCTTCAGTCTTTAGTAAATTAATACATTTCGTTTCTTTCACTGCAAATTGAACTGGCGTTTAGTTTTAAAGCATATAACTAGCCACCAGCTTTTGAATGTATTTTGAATAATAATAAATTAAATAAACTTCCAAGGTTTTTATCTAAATAACTTTCCAGAACTTAAGTTTTCACCCGGAAATACCATTAATATTTTAGAAGTAAGTTTATAGGTACTTTTTGCAAAAGTAACCGTTTTGTTTGATTGCAGCTCATTACCGTATACTAAGTAGTCAAACTAGTGAGTATTTTTTTCTACAACACTCATTCTTACATTTACATATTTCCCTGTAAGACAATCTAACGTATTATGCTGTGGGTTACTTTCAGTTTCATAAAATAATTTTATGGAGAGGAAATATACACAGAACAGTACAATACATTATGATATGAGTCGGAATTTTGATACAGTGAATCATAGGTTCACTTCAAGACGGGCATTCTTCACTAAATAGTTTTTAAGGGCTTGAAAGCAAGTGTTCAGCAAGGTGGGATTCCCGGTCCCTTATCTCAAAAATATTTATAATTTTTGTAGTTTTCCTGTAAAATTAAATTATCACAATATCCCTAACAATAAAAAATCGCATATTTAGTTTAAAACTCTACTAATTTTAATAATAATAACTGTTTAAATTTAATGACAAATTTCCGTAGAATATTGGTACTTTAAAATGCTATGACAATAAAGCTATTCTTGGTGTTAAAGGAACACTTCATTTATGATTCAGATTGTTCTAACGGTATGTACAAATAATATTCCTTAGACAAAAAAAAATAATTTTTAATAACATTCGTAGCTCAATTCTGGTTCATAAAACCTTAAATACTTTATGATTTCACAATATTTTGGTTAGTTCTCTTATTTTCAAAATTTAATTGTGTAAGATTACAATCCTTTTAATCGAACATTTTAGTTTACCGATATGAAAATAATACTTTTATTTTAAGTAAACAACTGATAGAGAAACAAAATATTATGACTGCTGTTCATATAAGAGGAAAGTTCTGCACCTTCACATGGTAATATATTTGTTATCAATATTTGTAATAACCTGTCATTGTTGTAGACCCAAATATATAGTTTCTAATGGGTTGAATATTTTGACAAGATATAAAGTTTTGCCAAATAACAATTAAACAAGTTTATCTCCTTCATAGCTATCCTTTAATTGCTTTTTGTTCAAAGTCATAATTTATGTACAATTTTGAAAGTGACATTATTAATTGCCAGCATATATACTGTTGAAGTAAGCTGTAAAGTTGCGAAATATTGATAAAGTTTATACACATCCCGTAAATAAAACCGGTAGAGAAACTTATCTTATAAATACGTATGTTCAATTTGCAATAGTGATCATAGCTACTAAAACTTTAACTATAATTCAATAAGGAACTGGTCTTACAATGTTTTATTGTGCGTCATATTGTAAAACCAGATGGATTATGATACGAGATATAATGAAAATAAATCAGCGAGTGTATTGATCGAAATAAATTAGTGATTTATTATCCAGAAAATTACTGATGCAAGTACGCCATTTACTGTAAAAGTTATGATATAAGATTTTTACCTCTAGCGACTTAAAAATTAAAACCTTTCTATAACACGTCTTCCAATAAGAACGCCTGATGTTTAAAATAGAATACAAAGAATTCTATGTAAGGTGCAACGGAAATATTTATTTCGAAATGAAGAACATTAAATGCCATTATGTTTTAAAAATAAAAACATACAAATGCGATGACTTTTTGGCATAAATCGGGCTGAATTTCAGAAATGGTTCGAATGATGTTGTTTTTCAGGTCGATAAGTGTTGCTGGCTTATTGGCATAGAACAAAGATTTAACGTAGCCCCAAAGAAAAAAGTCTAAAATTGGTTATCATCTCTGATAGCCACCGTCTTTCCTCTCGCGTCTCGGAAGAAGTACGCCCCGATGACGCCTCCCAACAAAAATCCACAACAAACAGTGAATTTCCTGGATTAAAAGGAAGTTCCTGGAACTGCTTTGGATAGGCATCGTCACAGATCCGGCAATTTTGTTTGTTTACGAAGCCATTAAGCCAAAAATGTGCTGCGTCGCTGATGATGATTTTTTCGCATAAATTGGGATCCGTTTCCAACTGTTCTAGGATCCAGTCAGCGAACATCCTACGAGCATCATGGTCTTCTGTATTTAGTTCTTGAGTCAATTGAGTCTTGTATAGAGGAAGGCCCAAGTCTTTCCACAAAATTCGCCAAATTGATGTCGCGGAAAGGCCAACCTCTTGTGAACAACGAAAAACTGAAAGGTTTCGGTTCTCATGCACACTTTCTGCAACTGCAGTAATATCCTATTTCGAGCGAATGTTCATGCGACGCACAGGTACTGCTCGATCAGCAAGTGAACCGGTTTTCTCAAATTCACGTAGCTCGCGAAACGTTTGGCGAAGACAAAGGACAATTTCTACGCGTTGTTGAATTGTATACTTTTCCATGATTAACTGGCAGCTATGCCAGAATCCAAACGATGCAGAATGACAGCGGTGTCAACTCAAACAAAACGACAATCAACTGTCAAAGTTCAGGCGTACCAAATGAAAAACCTGTTACTAACACTTACTTATTATTTTTCTCTAACAATTAAACACACTCACAAATTTAGGTTTTCATTAATATTAAAGTTGAAAGAAATCGTTTACTTTATTAGACCGCGTATCATTCAGGTTATTCGATGTTATAGAAGTCTCCTATTTGCATATCTTTACCTAGCATCTCAACGAAATCATAAGCAGACGTCGAGGCCGAAGAATAATCAATCTCTCATTTCTTCTATCCGACCTTGTTCCTTCATGGCTGTACCATTCATGTTGGTAAATCTTTTGTTTAACCTCTGCTAAAATGGCCAATTTCCAACAACCGTGAGGTTTTATTGTTGTAATATCAGCCACTGGCAAAAGAGCGTCTCGGACATATATGACTGCGCTTCTGATAGGTTCAAGAAAAGAGCAATTTCCTGAGATTCTTTAGATACGTTGTAGATTTCAACTGATTGGATTGTACATTTTTCTTCCTTATAATTATAAAAGAATCTACGATGTGAAATAATTTCCTGTCTCAAAGACACATATTTTCTGTAGAAGTCGAAAGAGTTTATAAAGTACCCTACTTTAATGATTGTTAATCTTCGTGACACATTTGCCTTTATGTCAGGTATTACAATATGTAAATACGCTCCTTTGCCTTCCAAACCGTCAACTGAAACTACGTTTCGTGGCATCAGATATTCAAAATAATAATGCATTTTACGGATATTCAAAACAAATTCAAGCTTATTTCACTTATCTTGTCAATAAATAATCGCTCTCAAATCCTTATAAATCTCGCAGCTGATTCAATATCTTCTTTGGTAGTAACATAAAAATACTTCGTCTTACATAAGATCTTACAGCAACTCCCTAAAATTTGCTAAATACATAGTTATTACTTCATACTCAATGATTTTACTACCGCAGTCTCCCACAAAGAAAATTGTTAGCAAGTAAATCCTGTTAATATTAAGATATGTTTGTGAAATGTGGACTTGAGCTGTACTACGCAAAACATGTATTTTATACAAAAAAGTCTAGATAGATATATACTTTGAACATTTCTAAATATTACTAACGGTGCAATTTAATCAAAAGCATAATAAAATTTCCCAATGTCATCTACAAGTACTTATAATGCATCTTAAGTGCGAGTTGGATGTGAATTTACGCCGACCGAATGATTAGCTTGGATCCACATATGTGCTTGCTTAGAGATCGCTATATATTTGGTAGAAGACCCACGGATCGATGGCATATGGACTTTTTGTTTGAATCTCGCCTAATCTTGGCGAAACAGAGCATTAGTTCTTATCCAACAGAATTAACTCAAGGAGGCCTACATACACCAAAGGATTGTTACTGGTTGATGATAACGATAATTATTAAAATATGCTGTTTCAAGTTTTTATCGGTGAAATCCTTATATACTGAAAAGCAAATGCGCTTGGATATTTGAATGTTAATTTTGCAAAATACTGGAAATAACTACAGTGAGATTATTTGATTATAAAATATTTTCCTTGCAAACGAATAACCAACAAGATTAATCCAACAAATAAATGCATACAATGGAAACTCCTATCTAAGACAATGTCAAGACATTATAACAAGGACACTTTTAAATTAGCCTACTAATAAAGGAGATTTTCAAATAAGAAATTTAAGCGTTTTTCAGTCCGGAAATTAGACAAGTTCGTTAAAAAGTTTGATTACTTGAATCAATACAAGAAACTTTCCCGGGACTCAAGAGTTCGCTCAAACAAGAAATAAGGGTTAATTCCAATTAAAAATAAGACTTTGCCAGGGCCGTTCTGAGTGGCTTATGATCGTGAAAGAAATATAAAATAATCGCTCGATAGACCTTATTGCTGCATCGGAAAAATAATAAAGATCTTCGTGTTTCTCTGGCTACTGATCAAATATCGTTATTTAACAGGCAGTAATAAAATACACGTAATATTACTTTACACGTCGATTTCAAGAAACTCGTTTATAGCTGTTATTAAATCGAAATAAGGGTTACTTAAAAGGGAGTCCACTTTCTCCTTCAGAGATTTACATGCTTTTACTTGTTTTGACAGTTTATTGAAATTATTTTACAAATATGTCAACACAATTAAGTTTACTCTATGCTTATCTACCCTCACTGCACTCTACTGAAGAATGAAGTAATTTATAGCTCTTTGGAATTATTTGCAGTAAACACCTAGTATATTGATTACATCTGCATGAATTTGGAGAATCTACATTTATCACATTGAAAACTACATAGTTCTCGATAATAAAATTATAAAAGCAAATATGTCTCAAATCAAATAAAATACAATTGGTTGAAAGCAATGCCTGTAAGGATTGAAAGACTAACCAGGACCAAGAGGTGGAGCTGATCACAAGATGTGATAATAAAGAAACAACGAGATAATTGATGGATTGATCATGAGCATGGATACAAATTGAATACAACTAGATAACTTTATAAAAAAATGTGCAAGTGACAAGAGGAATATCTAATGAGAAATTTACGAGATTGCGGTTAACTTAACCCTTAAAAACGTAGAGTTTTCATGTGGCAGCGGAATGCATGGTCGATTCATCATTTAGAATTTGAAATTTTTATGTTATCAATATATTGATTTGTATAATCTAACTTCAGTTTACACAAATTTGACATTTGTGCAGTTTCGTCTTTTTGTTTATCAGCAAGAATATATTATATGGCCCAGTATGCATAATAAGTATTATTTCTTAATTTTCATGCATAAATGTGATTATTTCTGATATATAATACTACATATAGTTGAAACTATAAGTGAATGAAGTAACATGAGTAATTACTAGATTATCATATGTCACCGCGCATCGATTACTTCCAGTATCATCTATTATATTTTATTGAATTTTTACTTTCAGCGACATGGGGATTAAATTTGCAAATGCTTTGACAGTCAAAGAAGTATAAGTCATGGTATTTGGAGATGTTGAATATAAAAATGATGTGATTAATCCAGTAGAAGAAATAGTAATTACTCCACCTGACGCCAGGATTCTTACCGATGAGGTCTCTGGGGACGTAGATGAATTTAAAATTGTTAAATTGACTTAAAATCATGCTTTCGCAGAAGCTGATACTGTGAGATATATTTCGAAGAAGGAAACCAACACTTGGGAATAACTGTTTTTTAACAAAACTAGGGTTAAAAGTTTGTTTGAAGCAATGGTCATTAATTTTCCAAACTTTCTAAGTAAAAATCTTGCTACCATGCCAACAAATATTTGAATTGTTTATCGACGATGAAATTGTTCAGTTTGTAACAATTTCTATTCTATTTTTAATCTGTGCTAATCCTGCAATTACATAAAAAGAAATAAAAGCTGATATAGCCGCATTGATTATCAATGGGTAAAACGTGTTATTGGTTTTATTGAAATACAGATATGGAAATTGATATGGTGAAAAACAATATGCGCAGAAATAATTACAAATATTACGATTTATCCACTGTGCAGATAACACTATACCAAACCTACATGATAAAATGTGGAAGTTAAGGCCTATAATAAATAAGATTTAGAAAAAATACCACACGAATTTTATACCGTCATTTGACGAGTGCATGATAAAATTCATTGGAAAGTACAGAAAAAAAAACAATTTATCTTTAAAAAAACCTGTTTGATTTAGTTATAAGGTATCATATTTGAGTGCTGTATCCAGATATTTTGTAAATTTGACATCTATGAAAGGGAAAAACTGAAAATTAAATGTTTGGAAATTTTGGAAAAGCCACTGGTCCATTACTTCCAGTGATGATATTCCCAAAGAGAAGGGATTGTGACCAAATTTTCTGAATTGCGACAAGTTAATCACCAGCATACATTTATTGCGCTTCATGAGAGATCGGGGATACTATGTTACAAGAACAATACGAGATAATATAATTCCAAAAAAGAAACATTTTACCATCTTCTCATAAAGACATTAGAGGGTCATACGAAGATGTAAAATGCAAAAAAGTTGTGTGGTTATTAAGTGGGTATATAATTATTTGGTCTTTATCACATAAAATTGCCATGGTGTCGATCCAATTTCCACCTTAAAAAGATTCTCTTGAAAAAAAATACATATATATATATATATATAAAAGGGACGAGGGCATATATCTTCATCATCATCATCAACTACGCCATCCAGTGTCAGATCTAAGCCTCCCCTCTTCCACTTTTCTCTTTCTTCCGATTTTCTTATCCAGTCATGTCCCGCTTGGCGTAATTAATCGTCGGTCTATCTAGACTGGGGTTTCCCAGCCGCCTTTTGTGTTCACGAGGTCTCCACTCCACTATTCGGTGTGACCAGCTGTTAACGTCCAATGTGGCTATATGTCCGGCCCAGCATCATCTCAGTTGACAGATGCGATTTACTATATCCAATAGCTTTATTTGCTGGCGAATCCATTCTTTGTTTTTTCGATCACGTAGTGAAATTCCCAGCATTCTCCTTTCCATCGCGCGCTGGGTAATTTGCATTTTATGCATTACTTGCCTGTTAAGTGCCCATGCTTCTGTTCCATATGACAATACTGGAAGAACACATTTGAAGTATTGGGTATTCCCGTTGTGAAGATGATATACAATTTTCCATATGCTGCTCACTCCAGTGATATTCTTCGTTGTATTACTGGACTCTAATTTTCTTTCGTTGTTTTGATATTTTGGCTGAGATATATGTAACAATTAACACGCTCAACTCTTTGCTTGTGTTCTATTAGATCTTTTACATTTTCATTTATCGCATTGGTCATGAATTTAATTTTCGTCACATTTTTTTTAACTCAATATTTTTAGATTTTTTATTGAGTTCGTTTAGCATCTCGTGTAGGTTTTCTCGACTCTTGGTGAGAATTACAGTATCATCAGCGAATCAGGGGTGGTTTAGGTTTTTGCCGTCTATTTGTTTTCCTTTGGCGACCGTAAATAATTTTTGGGAGATAGCGTTTCCCTGTCACATTCTTCTCTTTATAGAGATTGTGTTGGTCTTCTTTTGTAGCAGGACCAGGAACTTTTCATTACTGTATATGTTCCGGATGAGTACTGTGTATGAGTGGTCTATTCGGCTATTGCATACTGCGTATAAGATTGACCATGATTCCACTGGACCAGGGTGCTAAAACCTTTTCTGAATCCAGCCTGCTCTCGTGGTTGGTACAGGTCTAGCTTGCTTGTTAACCGTGCGGTAATTACCTTGATAAACAATTTGTAGAATACCGAGAAAATACTTATTGTCCTGTAGTTAGATAGTTTTTGTTTATCTTCTTTTTTAAATAAAAGAATCATTAAAGCGTTCATCCATTTACCCAGTTCGTATGGGGTATATCTTAAGTAGATATAATTAATAAATATATGCGTGGAATGGAATGTTGCAAAATATCGCATACATATAACAAACAAAAAATTGTATTATCCAATTTTGTCTTGGCTAATAGATATTTGAAATATGAGTTCACCAATATGCCTCAACTACAATTTCGTTGTGAAATTGTGCAGAGTTTTGTGAGCAAGTACGATCAATCATCAAAAGGTGATGGGAGACCGCGTTATTCGACAAATTTCCCATCTGGTAGAGTTTTTGATGATATTAATTATTTAGTCACTATATAATCACATAATAAGAATCGGAGGTATAACGGTGAAAATGTAATTCTATGATGAGAAAAATTTGCAAGATATGTAAAATTGGTTTGTGTATAGGTTAGAATATAGTAGAAGATAATATTTCTTTTGAATATGGCCTATATTTCTATAATAAATAAATAATAATTATTACTTATCTATTATTTAATATCCTAATGAAGCTAATTGTTGCTAAGACAAACTTTCTTAAATTTAAAATATGCTTACATTGAAATTTGGAAAATGAAAAAAAGATAGATTCAGGTTAATTAGGGTTAAGTATTGCAACTTTAAACAACGTGTACAACACAATAAAATTAGTAGTATGGAAAAAGGTTAAAAGATTAGACATATTTTTTTTCTTCTTACATAAATGCACAATGTGCATAACAAAAGCCTACATAATCTACATATGATATATAATGTTAATTACATATGTATGAATACAATTAATATTTTTTTTATTAATTGGCTTAATATCTTGAAACTGTTAAATTACTAATTCCTGTCAATAGTTAAGATCAACGGTATTTTCTAATCCATATAAGACTTCAAAATATAACTTAATATTTAACAAAAACTGCAGCAATAAATTTTGTTCTGTCACAATGTAGTTTCAAATTAAATCATTAATAATGAAATTTAGAAGATAACCACAGCTCCTAAAACTTGTAGTAAGTATGTGGTAACATTAACATAGGACTTCTCTACTCTTTTTTATAACGATTGGATAGCTTCACAAAATTCTAGAAAGGTAAGGTATTACTCGCACGGTAAAGTCATGTATCATAATAACGTGTAATAGTAGGTTTCGTGACTAGAATATAGTCAAATGATATGAATCTTAAATTATCCACTCACGTTTTATCACATACTTCAGTTAAGTTTTCCAATGAGATTGCATTTTTATATGGTGATTAAAACTCTGTTGTTATGTGCATTTAAATAATCAAATCTAAAAGTATATTGGTGAAGAATGGCAAAACTAACTTTGTAATATGAATATACTTTGAGGACGGAGAAAGAAAGATCTCAACACCAGTAGTTAAGAATATCGTTTACATCATACTAACTTAAACAATATATCTATTAGCTTTATCAATGTATCCTATTACTATCCTATGAATGAAATTAATAAATAAGATGTTGCAATAATAGATTGTATACATCATTCCTACACATTTCCTTGGAAAATTTAGTAATATTCGGTTAACACGACAATTTTAAACTAAATAACGCAAAATCTTCGGGTTTTCCTGGAGATTACCGTATGTTGGCTTTCTTTTTTCCGACGTTTCAGTTCAGATAGCTCTAAAGAGTGGAAGATGTGGGTATCGACCAGCTTTAAAAGTGTTAAGTATAGACTGACATGTTGCTCTGTTATTCTAAGACTACTATTTCTGAGAGCTGCATGTCCGTCTATACTTAGCATTTTTAGAGCCTATCAGTACCTGCTTCTAGCACATTTTAGAACTATATGGCAATCTTTATTAGCACTTTTAAGGGCTACATGCCTTGATAATGTCCCCTGCAACGGAGGACGAAACGTCGGCGAAAAGAACAGCCAACATTCGGTTATCTCCCGAAAAATTTATTAATTCGTTGAAGTAACATCACTTGCCTCAAAAATATCCCTTGCAAAAGTGAAAGAAACGTCGACACTTTTCAGAGCCTCTACACGGTTTCCACCTGGATACACCATTCATATAAGTAATACTTATGGAAGTCTACTACATTGAACTGAGTGCTCTTTTAATATCGTACATATGTTATAACCTTATATTTACCTATAAGTTTATTCGCGATTTACCATTCCTCTACAAGAATGTGTACCGATATACGTGTGCTTGTACCTTAAGGACCTTGAAACCATATGAGATACATATTACTGGTTTTAATAATACTGAAAATTTTTTATAGGTGGAGAATGAAAAATCTTACAAAAGACCCCCGCCAGTATGACCCAACGGGTAGTTCCGGATTCCTACCCCTCCCCCCTGCCATCTGTGAAGGCGTTTACTTACAGTAGATAAATGTGTCCATCATCTCCTGCTATTTTTATCTTTGGTTTCGATAATTTCTCTTACCACGCGGTAAGTTTCCAGGTTTCTTCCAACACGACAAATCCTTCTGTCATATTTTCTGCAGAGAATGCCCTTCCAGTTGCTATGGTGTACTCGCTTCTGGTTTAATTCCATCTGGAGCATACGTATGGCCAACGACATCTATCTCTCCACCGTAGGTGGGAGAGGGATTCAGTCAGGTAATAATCTACCTCGCCATACAGTCTGTCAATCCAAGTTCGGATGTTCGGGATCAAGCTATATGTCCATTGTCCGTAGGTGTCATTTCTCCACTTCTCTTGCCCTTTGTCTGCGACTTTGGCTCTGGCTTTTTTTTTCTGCTCCTCATTATATCCTTCTGATCTCTCCCTGATTAAAACCTCTATGGGAGATGTAATACAGAATTAACCATCATTTCCAGGGACTGTTTAAAAAATGGCGTAATAAACTTTCTAATTTCCATCGCTATACAAAAAAAAAAACAAGATGTCTTTAGCTTTGCAATGGGGTATCATAATCTATATAGTAAACAATTTCAGTTTCAATTTTTTCTGAAATTTAAAATATGATGGCACCTACAGCAACTGTCAAAATAATAGAATAATATTGTTAATGAACCCAATGGAATGATTTGAAATTATATCTCAACTAAAGTGCATAGGAAGGAATATATTTTGATATACGAGGTGTGATAGCTTAATTCCAGGAATGCATCTTTAAAAAAATATACATGTGGTACTGTACACTAGTGGCTACTATCGTCTTTAAAATACTCCACTTGTGTATCTATGTAATGAATTTAACGGCATTCATTTCTGGAAGCAGACCTGGAACTCATCTTCCGGGATATTGTACTTGTCTCACATTCTGTTCCATATCAAGTATATTGGAAAATCTTCGCCCTTCAGAGCAGCTTTTAATTTTAAAAATAACCAGAAATCACACGGCGCTAAGTCAGGTGAATAAGTAGGATGATCTAATTCGTTAATAGATCTTTTGCCATAAAGTCTCTCACAGTGAAGGCATTGTAATTTGTTGAAATATGATCATGAATAATCCCCTTGTCAAGCCATAATTCGGGTCTTCTCCTTCTATCCACCTCTAAATAGCATAACTAGTGTACTGTTTGTTACAATTTAATAAATTCTTGATGGACTTGTCCCTTGTGGTCGAAGAAACACACCATGTTCTTAATATATGATCGTGACATGTTTGCTCTTTTAGCGCATGGTGAACCAGGTCTTTTCCACTACATGCTACGATGTTTTTATTCTGGGTCATACTGGAAGCACCAACTTTCATCGCTCGTAAATATTCTTGGAAACAGGTAGATATTTGAAGAAAGATCAGTCGAAAGTTCAAGCTGTCGCTGCTTTCGATCATCCGTCATGATCCGAGATCTTCGCTGAAATATTTATCATGCCCAGTTCTGCAGTTAAAATTAGTCTGTTTTTCAATTAATATGAAATTCTTCAACTATCAATCTCACACTTAGTCGTCTATCGGACCCTATCGCATTTCGCACTATATTATATTAGTGTCCTTAATTGTTGTTTTTTTTGCACTCCACTTCTGGGGTCATCTGCTCATCTTCTCGACCATCTTATGCCACTAAAACATAATCGACTTTTTTAAAATATATTCACCATATACCAATTTTATCACTTCTAACGTTTTGGTTGTGGTTTTCCGAATTTCACACAAAATTTGATATTAATATGCTGCTCTAAATTTTGAATGCTCATTTTCAATGCAAAGTTTACACGCAAATATATGTTATCTTTCTAATAAGCTAACTAACCACTAGCAATATTAGCTTGAAATGTACAATCGCATTAGTTCAATCATGTTCAAACACGAACACTTTCGATACAATTACGTCACGAAATTGTCAGTTTTTTTTTTACCTAGCTACACTGAATTGGTCAGAAACTGAAGTAAAATTTATGTCTAAGTTTACTTTTATAGCAATTGATGAAAACCTGACAAATAATAACCTACATGTATGGCGATTTATACCACTAATTGCTAATGAAATAACTGAAATCTGAGCCAGCCTATGTTTTTTAACGAAACTTTTTATTGGTGTTTTTCTTTTTTAATTTGATATTTTGTTTTATGCTACACCTCAAGGAAATTATTTCAATAAAAATATTCAGAAAACAAGGTTAAAATTATCAAGAAACATTTTAAGAAGCCTACCTTTCCGCAGTACCCTAAAATAACGCTTTTAGTTTTTACAAACATTTTAAATTTTCTCTTGTTGTCGAGATGTGAGGTTACATTCAATTATAGTAAGCAAATACTCACGATCGGATCGAATCTAGGCTTAATACATGTACTTTATAGAATAATGCCATTATGTACCCTTCTTATTTTCAAATTTCTAAAACGTTACTTACTAAAAGGTGAACTGTGTTGAGTCGTTTCTGTATTTTAGATCTACTCAATTATTGTAGCACATTTCAAAAATTGCTGAACTTTAAAATTAATATACTCTTTTCACAAGACTTTCTGTATATTTTCAATAGGGGATGAAGTTGTGCTGATGAATAGAAGTATTCTTCCATAGGTGACAAATTAACGTATCTGCTGATGGCTCTAGTATTGGGATATAGAAACGACATATAAAAATAAAATAGAAAACTTAAACTAACATATTATCATTTTATAGACAAGTCTACAATTTAAAAATATCAATGCTAATTCAGT
Source organism: Sperchopsis tessellata (assembly GCA_033557685.1). Taxonomy (NCBI): domain Eukaryota; kingdom Metazoa; phylum Arthropoda; class Insecta; order Coleoptera; family Hydrophilidae; genus Sperchopsis; species Sperchopsis tessellata. The sequence goes on along the minus strand of JAWQRN010000675.1, from coordinate 5,096 downwards.
GCATAGACTTCCACGGTCACAGTAAATATCTTCAGGTTTTCCGGGAGATAACCATGTGTAGGTTTTAGATTAAGCCGACGTTTCGTCCACCGTTGCAGGGGACATTGACAAGACCTATAGCTCTTAAAAGTGCTTTTAAAAGCTACATGGCAATCTATAATTAGCACTTTTAAGAGCTACAGGTCTTGACAATGGCCTCTGCAACGGTGAACAAAACGTCGGCTAAAACTAAAGCCTACACAAGGCTATCTTTCGGAAAACCTGAAGATAATATCAATACTGTTTCTATTTATTTCGGAAATAATTGTAATTTTTTAATTCTGGGCTGCCAAATGATACTATTATTTTTGCATTCCTATTGAAATTGCTTGTACTCCCTATTAAAATGTATCTGAGTATATTGAAATACGCAACTAATATACTAAATAGGTTGTTTATTATATAATAATTTAATAATAAGTAACAAATCTTAATATTTCTAGTTTTTGTACTGTATTTGTATATAATATATGTGTTGGAATATTATATTTGCAATCACAATATGAAATGGAATAGTCTTCAGCAATATGTAATACTGTTCATTGTGCATAGTTTCTGGACACGGTATCAGACGTGCCAACAAATTTTATTGAAACTGCCTCTATTACTAAGAACTGGTATTTCATAGGAGTAGTAATTAAAAAATCCATGCAGACGTAATTCCAAAAACATTAAGCAGCTTGCTCATATTACAATGTAAACACGATTTCATGAATATTTTAAAACCGCATAATATGTCCTTTATGCATATGAAATTCAATTTAACATACGGACGTATTTGTTATACAAATTAACTTTTACCATGGCATAAAATTAAACATAAATAAATCGTTTATTTTTAATAACTGTTCACTTCAAATACTACAACTATTAATATGACCAACATGTAATGAATTATATGTTATTATTATTTCATAAATGTTAAACACTTCTTTAAAAAAATCAGCTGTTTTATAAACACAACAATAACCCGCAAATTGCAGTATTGTGTGAATTAATGTAAGCACAGGCAGATTTATATTAATTATCGTTTATTGAAACAAAAGAATATATACATTACTAGATTATATATCTTTTAGTGTTATTCATTAGTGGATACATCCCCTTCTGGCTTGTATTACGGCTTCAACTCGTTTTGGCATAAAGTCAATTAATTTTTTGCAATTTTCAATGAACAACACCGGAATGACATCGTCAATTATCTTAGCTTTTGCTGATCAATAAGTGTTTAGCAATGTGGCCTTGTATGTAAACCACAAGTTCTCAATGGGATTAAGATGAGTTTCCAGGCCAACCGGGAAGAGTCATCTTTTTGTCCTTGGAATATTTCAACATATTCTTGAAAACATGACATGGTGCTGTATCTTGCTGGAAGATTGGTTCGCCAACTGCTTGAACTCTTTGCAGTTCTCTGGACAAACATGTTTCTAACAACGCTTTATAATGTTCACTGTTCATCATGCCTTAGATGGGTATAAGTTTTTCTGTTCCCATATATATTAAAAACTGCCCCAAAACATCTTTTTTACTGAATATTTCACTGTTCAAGTGAGCTGCAGTCAAATTTTCGTCCAACTTTTCCGCACTGAAATGTGATCGGTACCCTTGCACCAGAAAGTGTGTCTCATCAGAGAACAAGACATTTCCCCAGTGAGCTTATATCCAATGAGCATATTTTTTTTGGCCCAAGACAGTCTATTTTCATCATAGCCTCCGTCAGAAGTTTTTTTTTGAGGCCGCTTTTCTTCCCCCTTCTAGAAGGCGTTTACTAAATGAGATGTCGTGAATTTTTACTCCAGCTTTTTCTAAATCTTACTTTCTAGGGTTGAATTTGCTATTTCTGAAAAGAAACGATTCATCTCGAGGAGTTGTTTGCCTTATTCTTCCACATTTCCCCTTTCGTTGAACTTCAATTAATCCAGTCTCCCTTTTTTGATTGTTTATCTTTTTTACAGCTCCCAAGCTCAAGACACACTCACTAGCAATGTTTCCTCTTTAATAACATTTTAGGAAACATACAAATATATAATTGTCCAGATATTAATAAGATGTAAGAAGCATGTATGCTTTCAGAATTGCTTATTTTTCATCGTACGTAAATAATGTAACATATTACACACTCTTCCTTCAAATAATCCAATCCAACCCTACATAATCAATTTTTGTAGGTTTCCAAGTATGCCAGAATATATAAATACACAACTAATTTTTTTATACGAATATTTCAGATATTGCGTAAAGGAGAAGGAGGACGGCTTTAACAGGATGTCGATTATAAGATTTGAGGGTTAGAGTATTGTCTTTCCCTTATGTTAATTAAACCAGTTTCCATAGCTCAGATCTGGGATTATGTACGTGTGGTGATGGTTTTTGATTCCAGACGAGGGGTAATTTATCCCAACGTAAATGACCTACCCTATGTCAAGGTACAAAAAACCTGTAAATAATAGCTATGAATGTAAAGTAATTCAGCTTAGTAAGCTAGATATCCATATTAGATAGACCGGTAGTGGGAAGTTTCAGATTCTCTATTTTTTATTTCAAACTGATTTTTAGAAAAATTAAGAACTGTGTTCTACCGTTTAATTTAATGTGAGACCTATCTAAGAGCTAGTATTTTGAATTATTTGCTATAATTTAAAATACGATGGAGTAATATGTACATCCAAATGTATACAAGAAAACCAATGTATGTATGTTAGATTTCTGCTTGTTAGTGTGAATTAAAAGGTAAAGTTTCTTATTTTATCCTCTTGCAAATAATATAAAAATTATATATAGCAGACATACGAGAACGGTTAATATTCATACCTCAAGGGTGCCCTCCAGTGTAAAATTTAATAAATATATTCACATTCATACATATGCATAAATACATAAATAGTGTTTAAACAAGAACCATGAAATTTATATGTTTCATATATCCATTTATAATCATAAAAACTAGTATAATTGTATTTTAGCATTATTTTTACTAATACTTGTATATACATATATATATATATATATATATATGAAAATATTTTATATTTCCACGAACTGTTTGGTTTAAACTTTAATTTAGACTTGTGAGTATAAGGTTTTTGGGAAAGTTACTTTTTTATTTTTTAAAACAGCATATTTTTCTTCGCAACTTACACTATAGAACTAGCATAAAACAATAAATTCGCTCATAATATCTATAAAATAACATTATTATGTTCCAATCATCATGCGAAAATGAAGACCTTATTATACAACTTGATGAAAGAAAAGTAAAGCTCAATGAATTGGTAAAGCCAGTCTATGTCTACATTGGGTTACACTCATAAAAACCGTAACATTCAGCTCATACCGGTGGTGGATGGAGATATTTCTTTGTATGTAGCCCGAAGAACAAACATTGTATGGAGTATAAATGGTCAATTAAACAACATATTTAATTTGCAGATGGCTTTCATGACGTATGCTACTATGATCTAGGGTGGAAATAAATAAGACTATGGTCAGGGATATTATAGTGACAATGAATATGCAGAAGGGGTAATGGAGAGGACATCTTGGAAGGTGAAAAGATTATCGATGATCAAAGGTATTTGCCTTGTGGGAACCGAGAAACAATGTAAGAACAAGATAAATGACAAGTTGGATAGAGAATTTGTTTGGGAGAAGAACGAAATTGGGAACGCCTTCGTCTATCAGTAGATGAATGACGGCTGATAATAATGACGATCATTTATAGGCCTCTCCTACCATAACCCAAAGTACATAGAAGAAACGATATGATATTTTACACGGATCCTACAAATCTTAGCTTTAGTATCTCCTTGCAGTCAGACAAATACTAGACATGTACCGTATGAAGGTGAAGTTTTGGCTTGATTGGAATCTATTGTCGTTGAATATGAAATATAAACATCTCCTGGCTTATTCGATATTGTAAAAAATAAAGTACATACACAAAATTGCAATTCGGACTAGTGCAAATGACCTAAAATTGAAATAACTGACAGTATAAAGTTTTTAGGTGTTAGAATTGGTGAAGAGAGTAAGGATGGATGACAATTTCCAAATATAGACAGCTGCAAAATATCTTTGAGAGGAATATATTAAAACGTGTTTATTATGCTTTATCATAGTCAGTGATCCGCTAAGGCATAGTTTGTTGGGGTTCTGCATAGAGCAACATAATAACTAACGTAGAAGTGGTTCAGAAATATGCATTGAAGACACTGTTTAACAAACCTAGGCTTTACCCGACGTAGGAATTGTTTAAAAATACTGAGATTTTGAATGTGTATGGCACAGTACATTCTTCCTAACTATTGGTGTACTTGTGTTGAACTGTATCCATTTCCATCTCCAATGGTATATTTATTTTTCAGAAGCAATTTTAACACTTCTAACCAATATTATTTGTAATCTGTACCCGATTGGATCCCAAACATGAAATTCGACTTAATATTGCAGCATTTTTTCAATATTGTACATAAATGTGCGAAATAATGTGAACACAGGCAGATTTATATTAAATATCGTTTATTGAAAGAAAGAAATATATACAGTACTAGTTTATATCTTTTAGTGTTATTCAATAGAGGATATGTCCCTCACTGGCTTGCATTACGGCTTCAACTCGTTTTGGCATAGAGTCAATTATTTTTTGCAATCCTCCTTGATTTTTTTCATTTCGGAACCACACCTGAATGACAGCTTCAATCATCTTAGACTTTGTTGTTTAGACCACAAGTTTCTCAACGGCATTAAGGTCTGGTGAGTCTCCAGGCCAATCTAGAAGGGTCACCTGATTGTCATTGAAATATTTCAATATCTTCTTGAAAACATGACATGGTGCTGTATCTTGCTGGAAGATTGGTTCGCCAACTGCTTGAACTCTTTCCAGTCCTCTGGACAAACATGTTTCTAACATCGCTTTATATTTTTCACTGTTCATAATGCCTTCGATAAGTGTAAGTTTTCCTGTTCCCATATATGAAAAACAGCCCCAAAACATATTTTTCACTGAATGTTTCACTGTTAGGAACAAGAGAGCTGCAGTGCACTTTTCCGGACGAACT
>JAWQRN010000674.1:0-27307 GCA_033557685.1 Sperchopsis tessellata | reverse complement strand
TGAATTCATTTATTGAAGTAACATCACTCGCCTTGAAAATGTCCCTTGCAACAGTGGACGAAACGTCGGCACTTGTTTAAAAACATTTGTATGTCGGTGCTGCTGAGATCTAGTTAAATTAAAAACTTAAGTATGAAATTAATGAGCATTGCTGAGATAATGACAAACCATTGGTGGGGTTGATAATAGCCAAAAATGACGAAATCGTAGTCAACTTTAATTCATACCTAAGAAAAATTAAATTTTTTAGAAACTGGACTTGGAATATTATTCAGTTGCTTTATCACAGTAAGACAAGATGGTTATCGTTGTTTCAAGAGCTGAAAAAGTATTATTTGTCTTAGGAAAGACCACCTTCCCACACTGATGAAAAAATGTTTCAAACATGAATTCCATCTTCATATTCAGCATATTAAATGGAGAAGAAACTTCACTGTGGACTTCATAGAACGGCCTAGTCTCCTATTAATTTAATGTCTGTTTTATTTTATATCAATAGACATAATGTGAAAAACAAGAATGAAATTTGTTTAAAATAAATAATAAGTTTACTTTTGATAATTCAAAATGTAATTGTTAATTAAACCAAAATTAATAAATAGTTTAAATAAGTAAAATAAATATAATAGCACAATTATTGAAACAGCAAATGATAATACCAGCAACGTTAGTTAACGAACCTCTAATCGTTTATTAAATTCTACTTAGACCAGTCCCGCTCCACACGAAATAATTTATCATAACTGATTAATAAACAAATAAATACAATTAATGATAATGGACATTATACGAAATAATAACTTATACATAAGAAATAATAGAAAATAATTTTTGTTCAAAGGGTCACGACAGCTTACAGGTCCTGGCTCCAAAAGATTGGAAAGGACTCACTTAAAATATCTGCAGTCAACATGCACTTTTTAATCCCACGAAACTGGGATGCATTCAAATACTGAAGACTCGCATAACCAGTTATTCGTCGTATCTAGGCTCCTTGCTAGCACGTACTTCAATTTTAGTGGGGTTTTGGGGGCCAACAAAAGCTAATCACAGTGCAGGATTAGCTCACTCAAAAATAAAAAAAATATATAAATAAGACTTACGGATAAATCCCTTTCTTCCACTTTAAATAACAAGAGAGACTATCAAAAACAATATTTTCAGTTTTTTAATATCAATCAAACACAATTGATTATTTTTAATAACCATTTGCCGCCACTCGCCATTTTTTGCTTTGAAAACTATTCCTCAGCAATGGCAAATCTTTGAATCGAGATAAAAGGCACTACATCACAAGCAAGGTATTTTTGGTTGTCTAGCTGAGTCTGGCTATTTGGGTATATTATTGGGCTCGTAGTTAAGTGCCACTAACTCTTATATCTCCTAATCCTTGCAGCCCGAGCTGGATGGCTGAAAATGGAAGAAACTCGAACTGTCACTGATCAAAATCTAGAAGTGAACGTAACAAGTTTTTGCCTCTGCAAGTTTAGAAACATTAGCATAAAAGTGTAATGAGGGACTTGATTGATGTCCATGCAGTACTTGTTTGGAATATTTGGACATGTGGTTGAAACCCCTGCAAAATTGTTTTGTTTTTCTTGGATGACCTTAGAATTTACTTTTCAAAAAACTTAGTAATCTGAGAAATTTATGGAAAAATAAATAAATGAATTGCTGTCATACCAGAATTGGACCAAATATTCAAAATGTCAAAAAATGGTTGTTAAAGGTGGCTCAATACTTTTTGCTATTTCTTCTCACAATGCTAATGGATTTGTGTTTAGTTGGGAGGTTCCAATCATGTACCCAAGACTCAATTTTGTTGCTTACAATCTAGAAATCCATGTTCTTCATACCCAAAATAGGGGTAGAAAAATTTTCAGAACACTTTTTTATGAGATACTGAATTCATTGGAAATAAAACAGAACTTCATATGCCCAACCAATTTGGGCCTACATAGGTTGCCCGGATTTAGGGTTATATTGTATTGATTCTGTAGTCTATCAAATGTAATACTTCTAAATGTCTTTCTTTTAGAAAGAGGGTCTATCCCATACACTTTGGCAAACATTAGGTCCTCTATCTCGTCTAGAATCGAACCCTATCATAGGATGGACTAGAGGTATGTGAGAGTAATAAGGCTATCTATCAAAAAATACTGACCAGGTAGAAATACACATCACCACCATAAGGGAAGACACTTCTGTAGTGCTAGTCTAAAAATATTCACAGTTTATGTATAAATTATATATTTCACTTTAGTTGCTTCCATAGTGTAAATGGACAGTTAATTGGTTTTAATTTCAAAACCTCCTACTTAGCCAGTTATATTACAGTATATTGCATTTCATGATTTTTAATTTAACCAAAAAATAATAGTAAATATGTAAAAGTAATAATTTATTTTTGTTTGAATTTTTAACAAAGTTATCTACTTAAATTACTAATTTCCCAAAATATACATTTTATGGTGAGTAAAAATTTGGGACACACTATATTATATGTTTATTCAAAGAACTTTTCATCAATTTTGAATAATTTAATTTTGGATTCTTTGGACTGAATCAACTGTATTTCTTCTACATAGTTGATTATGTTCTGCTTGCCAATGAATATTTTGGCAAATGGTTGAACAATATACAGTATTCCAACAGCAATGCAAAATACCCTCGTTTCCACAAATGTAACACTAAAATAGAAATAAAAAATGTACTAAACAAAAGAAAACACAAAAATAAAAAAGAAACACATAAATCTGATAATGAGAGTTATTGGCAATGAAAAATAATTTAATTCTAAGGGTATACTTTCATAACCACTCTAAATATCTTTATGTCTTCCTGGAGAGAACTGCACATAATAATGATAGGTCACTCAATAATTTTTAGTATATCAGCTCATTTGAATCCACCTTTAACCCATTAGCCACCGCCGTACAGTTTTAAGTACACCCCATTTTATACCTGGTACTGCCATCTAAGCGTGTTAGCTCATACTATTTTCTTGTAAATAAGTTCCTAGAAGTTCCACAAGCAACATGTTTTACTGTCAGCAGTACTGGTTTCACGGCTTAATCCACATACTTTCTTTGATGTGATTTATTTGATTATTAGGTGAGTAATATTCTCATTTATTACATATAATTGCGTCATGTTAGTTTGAATTTTCAATTTTTTGATTAGATTTGCTTCAATATAATTAGGAGATTATAAGATACTGGCGAAGAAGAGTTATAAAAAATTTCTATGTACTCAATACAGTACAATGGGCTGATATTTAATCTATGTTATTTATTTTCAGAAATGAATGTAGCCCATCCTGTAAGTGGCATAAAGATCTTTTATGGTTCAAACATTTTTAACACTCTTACCGAGGCTTTGTATGCTTTGAACTATAATCAGGAGGAGGAAGATATTGTTTTTTTGCCTCCAGAACCAGATCATTTAACTGACAAAGAAGAATATGACGACAATGATATTGAGAGAATAGCAATTCCTCATGTTGTACAGGGTGATTCACTATGTTTTGGCCCCCAACCCCCCATAACATTTTGGTAGAAGAACTATAAAAAAAGTTAAATACAAAAGTTGTAGGATTTCATCTATATATTTTTTAAATACTACTAAAAAAACAATTGCCTGCATATGTCAAGTCATATAAGAATAGAGGTGATTCTTTTAAAGGGAACACTCTGTATATTTTTACATTTTCTTTTAGATCCTATTTTTCTGATTTTAAATATTTCAGGGTTGATAGGTCTAGCTGCTCTAAATATGCTTTAGCTGATGATCTATGACAAAATTGTTTCTTTGTTACCATTGTTGTTGTTTGACATTTGTTAGTATTATTTCATCAAAATGGTTTATATACAAGCCGAAAAGTTTGAAATATTTTCCCATTATTGAAAAAACAATAAAAATAAAAAAGCTGCAAGGAGAGAGTATATAGCACTATACCAGCTCTCAGGGAAACCACATTTTTGAATACTTATAGCAATGTTTTTGCAAACAAGAATGAAGATCTTGATATTTTGATTAATTTTGGTAAGATAACTATGATATAATTTACTCATATAACGAATTAATTTTAAAGTTTTTCCGCACTCCTAGTTTAAACATTTGAGTAAAATCTGTATTCTGATAGCCATATGAGGATAGCCATTTTGAGATGTTTGACCATGTAAATAATTTGTTTTAAAAGATTGAAGCTAGTTTACGTGCTGCATCACGTGAAACACAAAAAAGTTATTCAAGAATTCACAGAACGTTAAAAAAACATGAATATAGACCTTATAAATTATTACCGGTTCAGGAGCTTACAGAAGATCAAAAGCGGAAAAGATTGGAATTTTGCTAGAAAATGCTCCAAAGACTGAACGAAAACCCTAACTTGTTCAAACTCATCCTATGGACAGATGAATCGTCGTTTTCCACAGAAGGGTTTTTTAACAGAGAAAGTAGACGTTCGTGGGAGAACAAAATTCAATGAAGAAGAACAGTTGTTTCAATTAGAAAATCTATTAAAGTTTGGTGTGGTATTTTCCTAAATAAAGTTGTAGGGCCTAAATTTTTTGATTATAATTTAACACGGGAAACATATCTAGAAATGATTCTTCCAGAAGTAGGACAGCTTTTGGATCAACAATTTTCTGCTGAGGAGCTTCATCACATAAATTGGTAACAGAATGGAGAGCCCCATATAATGTTTTGGATGTTCAGGAGCATTAGATGGTCCATATGAAGTTTGGATTGGTAATGGCGAGCCCATTCCATGGCCACCAAACAGCCCCAATGTAACACCTTTGGATGCATTTTTGTGTGAATTTTTAAAGGACAAAGTAAATAATAATTGTAATCAGAGTGTTGAAACTATTAAAAATAAGAGTAGGGGAGAAATTTATAATTTATACTGGGACAACTATAACGCTGTTTCAAACAGCCTACAAGATTTAATAAGAAGATATAAACTATCTATTTTAAATAATGCTGGCCATTTTGAACAATTTTTATAGTTTATAATAATAAAATTTAGTGCTACTTATTTTTCTTTTAAGGTTGTTAGTATATCTTCAATTTTTACAAGTATTCAAAAATGTGTTTTTATTGGGAGCTGGGCGATTTGGGTATATGCTATATACACTCTTCTTGCAGCTTTTTTTATTTTTATTGTTTTATAAATAAAGGTAAAATATTTCAAACAAAAGAAAGAATGTTGTTATAGATCATCAGCCAAAGTATATTTAAAGCATTTTCAAGGGCCAATATGTCTAAAACTATTACAGCTAGAGCTATCAAACCAATATATTTGAAATCAGAAAAATCAGAAAATGTAAAAATATAGATGGTGTTCCCTTTAAAAGTCACCTTCATTCTTACATCACGTGACCTATGCAGGCAATTGTTTTTAGTAGTATTTAAAAAAAATAGATGAAACCCTACAACTTTTGTATTTAACTATTTTTATAACTCTTATGATAAAAGAGTTATGGAGGGGTCAAAATTTAGTGAATCATCCTGTACCAAATCAAGTTGATTTGAATATGGCAATTTTTTTGCAGTCATGATGAATGTGGTCATTAAGAAACAAAGGACAAAACAACTGTTGCCATGGAAAAAAGTAGATCCAATGTATAAAAGCTTTTAAACTCCCATCAACTTCTTTGAATATACAAAAATTGACCAAATTATCAAAGATTAAAAAAATGTAACGCCAACAAAAATATTTGAAAAATTTATTGATTATTCCGTTATTCAGTTGATTGTTGAACAAATTTATTTGCTAGGCATAATAATAACAATAGTTTTTCTATAACGCAACCAAAAGCAAAAACTTTAATTGCTATATTATTGTTGACCAGATATCACCAGCTGCTTCAAGAAAGGATGTACTGGGCTTTTGACGAAGATATTAGAGTTGACCTAGAAGTCAAGAGTATGAGCAGAAATAGGTGACTTGAAATAAAGACATATTTACATTTGGATGATAATAACCAATTAGACCGTAAGGATAAAATGTTTAAATTATGATATCAAGCAATTCGGAGATCATTAAGCTTAGAAATTTAATAGGGGAAAACCAGTACGATTTGGCTATAAAAACTAAATGTTGTACAGCTTTACGGTTATTACTATTTATTCGATACATACTGTGGAAACTATACTAACCAGTATAGTACCACAGAAACTCTTGGGGCGAAGATAGTGCTATTTTTATTAGAAAAATTAGAATTCAACGAAGAACATGTAGTTTATTTCAATAATTATTTTAAGATTTTAGAACTTTTAAAACTTCTAAATGATAAGAAAATAAGAGCAATAGGCACTGTCAGGGAAAGTTGTCTTAAAACATGCCCTATTGATGATAACAAAATTTGAAAAAAGCCAAAAGATGATATTTTGATTATACATTTGATGAGAATAATCAAATACTAGTTGCCAAATTGGCAGATAACAGCATATGCATAATGGCATCAAATTTTTATTTTATACAGCTGCTAGCAAAAGTTAGAAAGTGGTAGAAGCATAATAAAGAAGTTGTTGATGTACCACAGCCTCTAATTTATAAAAATTATCTGCCATTTAATGTGTAATAAACGACAGAAAAGAACCTGATCCGCAGATTTCCCTGCATTGTGCCCGACGCATCGAGCATGTGAACAACTGCAGTGCACAAAAGTACATCATCTACCACTGCAACAAAGATGTTTAGATGGTTGTGTGTGTAAAGTTCGTATCTCCCATTCGTACAGCTGGGACCTGTACAGATGGAGCAAGTGAGTTAACTTTCTACCTCTACTCTCGCCTCATACCTATCAGGTTCATGTCATATCAGCACTAAATTGCTTAGTATGCCAATTCATGTGGGACACATAGCTACAATACAAGTGAGCTGTTTGTTCATATGCGATGATCAAATAACTTAACACCCAGTTGAGTGAGTAGTTATTTTCGAATGAGTTACACATGAGTCTTAGCTTCCATTACTTTGATATTTAATTCTTTTACGAGCATTTAGTCTTGATAATGATCTCTATAAGAGTGAAGTAAACTTTTGCTTATATGAAAGCACACAGATGGTACTCTTACGGAAGCCATGAAAGAAAATTATTTCAATATTGAAAATATTAATCTAAAGATATCTTTTCTTTAGAAATCAAAATATAATTTGTTACCCTGTGCAATAGTATTAATAATATAATAAATATCATATAAATATAAAGTGAAAGAGAACTTGAACAGAATGATATGAAGACCAGGAAAATTAAGCAAGTTGGGCTAAACAAAAAAAAAATTAAGAGAAGGTATTAACCTAAGGCAAAAAAATGAGAGCAGATGTGTAAAAGCAAATAGCATACGAAGCTGGTCACCTATAAGAAATTTCGCAATATAATTCAGGGCACATGATATATACAGTATGTAAAAAAGTAAGGTAACACCGTTAAATGAAACTCAATTAGAAAAGTGTTTCTGTGTGGACTGAGGACCTGAAACTCAGGAAAGTGCCAATTATATATCTATTGTTACAAGGATCATTATCTAGGTGAACGAAGGTACTTCAATAAATTAACTCAACATACTATGTGTTTCTTGTAAAAAGTGATGAAACGTGAACTCTTATAAGAGAGCATGTATTTACCGGAAATATTTATTTTATAGTTAAGAATCAAATGATTTATGGAATAATAACAAAGCTGCTTCGAAGATACTTTGTAATGCATAGAAGTGAAGAGTAACTAATCGTGTGCTACAGCCCACGAAACTCAAGGCATAAAACCACAACAATGACAAGAGACGCATTTTTGGCACTATTTTACCCTTGCAAAATAATCAAACAAAGTTAGAAATGGCTAAAAAGCTTACTAAATATTTTCACATTTACTGAAAAATGAAATGAAATTTATATATTTTACCTTGTTTACTGTACAAACTTTAGATTTTAGATTAGTAGTAATTTAATACTTCTAAACGTACATAAAAGATAATCCTAAAATGTATTAATATACAGAATGTTCCAATGAACATTTTGAAATGTGCATTATATATTCTTATACTATTATTACACAATATACTTTGTGTCTAGGTGGCACTTTTTTGTATACTCATTGTAAATTATTTGGAACTTATAGAAATTATAAACGAGAACTATAAAATAAGACTTACCCATTGCTTGCGTTTTGTCTCATTAACTTGTTTGTTATGTGCATCAGCAATCTGTTTGACATTTTCACTATGTTCAAAAGCTAGCCGATCAGTTTCGGTCTGCATACAATTCATTGCTGTTTTTATAAGTGTTCTTTTATCTGTGCATTGTTCCAAAACACGCCTCATCTGAAGAAATAATAAGCATTTACAAAACAGAAAAGTGTAGATTTTTGTGGGCAAAATTAAAAATTATCCTCATCCACTTTAACCATGACCGATCTTCACAAAAGTAAAACTAATATAGGTTTCAGTTGGGACCCCTGAGATACATCAAGAATTATTGTTTATAAATGGGATCACAATATCGCAAAAGAGCAATTTTTAAAAGACAACAATTATTTAAAATTTAATGAAATATTACCTTCTCAACAGCATCACTATATGGTTGGTCTAACTTTTGCATTACGTTTTCTGACAGGTCAATGGGATGTGGAAAATCATATTCAATGTGGTTCAAACGTTCTGTTGAGCTTGAAACTTCTTCACAAACATTCCTGTAAAAATAAAAAAAACATGTAATTTTTTTTAATATACACTTAAAATTATCTATCTTACTTCCTTGAGTTACTGTCTGAATCACTATACTCGTCACTTTCTCTCCTTCCTTTAGCTAACTTCCTTCCTGCAACAAGACAAAAAGAATTGTTATAAAATATTGCTGTACAAAAAATGCAGATTTCATAATATTTGAAAAACTATTTACTACAAGCTGTTGCACGACAATCAGGGAAAAAAAAGAGTGCCTATAAGTATACATCAATCTTTAGCAGATTTTAACATTATTATACAATGGAATGGTGGCTTCTTGCCTCCTGGTTGATCTCTCTAAAGCTTTTGAATGTGTAAATTGTACAAGCCTTCTTAAAAAAAAAGTTCAATATTAGGGGAATTGAACATGAATTATTGGTAACAACCGAGCTCAGAAATAGGTGTCAAATATACATATCTCTGCTAACATTTCTAAAATAGGTGTCCTTCAGGGCTCAATTGTGGAACCCCAACTCTTTATACCCAAAAAAATGATGGCTTAAAATTGTTTGTCAAAATTTAAATATATGTAGATAATTAGAAATTTATATATATATATATATATATATATTCATATCCTCTTCTACTTTTCGGTGTAGAGGTTGGTTTTTTAATCCTTCTTTATGAATTTCTTCCACTGTATTCTATTCTGTGACAGTCTTTTTGCTTCCATTAGTGTTCTATTTCTCTCCATTATATACTTTGTGGTTTTTCCTGTATTCCTGCTTTCCGTACTCTTTTAGTTGTTCTCGCCTCTTCCATTCTTTGCAAACCATCCTAGCTGTCTTACCTCAATGTAGCCCTTTCTTATGGTTGTGTCCTTATTCTGTCTCTTCTTGTAATACCTTTGATCGCTCTTAAGCATTTAAATTCTATTGGCTGCATCTTACTTATGTTCTTCTTGTTAGCACCCATGTCTCGCATCCACAAGTTAAAATCGGTTTAAATACCACTTTGAGTATTGTTGTCTTTGTCTTCTTCGCAACTTCTTTCTTTCTTATAAACTTTCTGTTCATCATATGGTACGTTTTTATAGTTTTCTCAATTCTCTCATTTATGTCAGTATTTTTGTTCCCCGATCTTTCTACTGTAGTTCTCAGGTACTTGAATTTTTCAACCTGTTCAATCATTATTATTTTAGTCTTGTTCATATTTATTTTCATTCCGTGTTACTTCAAAGTTTCGTTCCATACGTTTATATTGTCCTGTATATCTCTTTCTGACAGCCATCAGCACTAAATCATCTGCAAAAAGGCACAAATGAAATAGCCTGTATGTAATTCTTTTAGTAGTGGTTTGCATTCTTTAATTATTTCGTTCATATATACGTTAAACAATATTGGATTCAGACTTCCACCCTGCCTTAGTCCCTAATTTGTTTCAAAATGTGTGGACCTCATGTTCCAACTGACTACATAATTGTGGTATTCTTGTATATTCTCTTAACAGCATTTATCAGATTCTTTTTTACTTCTTTTTTAACCATACTAGCCCATACTTTCTCTCCGTCCACTCTGTCAAAAACATTTTTCAAGTCTATGAATATTAGGTATGCCTTGGTTTCTTTTTCAGTGTCTTCTTTATTATTTTCATTAGTGTAAATAAATGGTCGTTCGTACTTTTCCCCTTTCTAAATCCACTTTGCGCATCATCCATTTTGTCTTCTGTGTAATGTTCTACTCTTCTTTCTAACACTTTTTCGTATATTTTTAGTGCATTGCTTAATAGTGTAATTACCCTATAAAATCGTTTGTCAAAATTATAATTTAATTTATATAGATATTTTGAAGTTACTATTAGAAATTTATATGAAAACTTAATATGGAATGAATAAAAAATAATGCATTATAAATATGAAGATAAATGAACAGCATTACTTGACATATAGACTAGAAAGAAAATTTGAAAAAAGTAACATTTTTTGGCCAATTTGGAAACTTATTACACTTAATCTTACAATTGTAAGCGATTTCAGTGTCTATGGTGGGAGAGCGGCAAAAGATGCAATGAGCTTCTCCGACACACTCGGATCAGGGTACTCTACATCTGATGTTCGACCCAGCAGGAGTTCAAATGTTTTGTATTAATATTGTTTGTTGCCTTAATATATATCTTTAATAAAGTTATTGTTAAATTGTTGTGCGTGTTTATACAATGCGCACATTATACTGTATGTAGGTTTCCTTTATATACTGTGTCTATTATAGGGAAGTAAATATATGTTTATCAATTTACTCCCTTCAGTGATTTTTAACAGAGTTAAAAACAACATTTTTAAAACAAAATAATGACCTCCCTGATTTCACTGGGCACATGGTGTAGTCACCAGAACCTTAAAACAAATTTTTTTTTCACCAAATTAGTAACAACTGCGTCTTTTCTTAAAACTCGCAGTTATTGATAGTAGTGTGAAGTGGAAATGTCACATAGAAACTATCTATAAGAATTTAGCAACGTAAAATTTTACTATAAGACCTAGAACCTAGAAATGTTGAATCTTTTTAATGGTTTACTATGCAGTTATGGAATCAAGACTAGGATATGGCGTCAGTGGTGGGGTAATTATGTTGATGTGGATTGGTTCCTCATTATAATTTATACAGAAAAACTTGACAACATCCGTACTATGGTGGCAACTAACATCAGCGCCATCTATTAAATAAAAATATTGGTCGAAAATAGTTCTGTTCTTTTGTCGAGTTATGTATCTTGTCACTTTGAGCTGTATATGTTTCTTTTTAAGAATACGAACAAAATTTCCTTCAATATTATTTTTGTACTTGTTGATCAGTTTATGGTTTAATTTACTCTAAGTTATATGTTCTCTATGAAACATTCAAAAATGTCTGCAAATAGAATGCACTACTGCATTAAAGTGACAAATCATTGTTTTCGCTGGACAACAATTTACTGTCGACGAAAAAAGTATTTTTATTTGAAGACAAAATTGGGAGGCTAATAAAATCAACGCAAAAGTATTTTACTGGCCCAAAACAAGGAAAACACCCCGAAATTGATGCCAATGTACTTTGTTTCATCCTTGGAACACGTGCAAAAGGGTTACCTGTTACTCACAAGTGGTTACAACTTAAAGCTGTTGAAATTGCAAGAACATTAGGAATCAATGTTTATACTAAAAGGGTGATAAATTTATGAAACCTGAAGGACTATGCTTTAAATACCGTTCATCAATTTGCCAAAAGTATTTGGCAGATTTTCAGGAGAAACTCTTAAATTAGTAAAATACCAGTTTTAATTTAGCAATTGCTAGGAAACAGAAACAAGAATGTATGGACTCATAATAAACTCATCGGAAAAAGTTTACTCTACCACTGGATCATTAGAAGTACAAAATAATCAAGCCTCATTTTATTTTTATTTAAAGGCGAAATGATTTAAATTAAATATTTATAGATACGAATAATCGGGGTTATATTGTATCTAATATTTATAGTACAAACAGTATTAAATGTTATTTAATTTTAGTTCACGAAAATGAAAACAATAATTTTTGGGAGTGAACGTAAGGAACAAAGAAACATTATTCATTTTTAATCCCTGGTCTGAAGTACTATCTACAGGAAGTTCGAGAAGACAGACTGAAAGAAATTAAAGCATTTTAATATTACTTCCATGGTCGCCAGTGTAAAATAGTTTTGGCATTTTTTTTATTTCTGACCATACAAATAATAGCATATTGAAAAGGTGCTGAACGACGGAACGAATGCTGTAGACATGGTGTTTCGAAGAATACCACTTCTCATCAGCACAAGTGCATCCCCCATGCAGCTCAGTCTTCGTACAATATGCTATTCGAATTCGTTCATATGAACTAAGTATCTAATGTAAGCCATATACGAGAGATAGGCACCCGTCTAACATTGCAGTTAGCGCTAGGATACTTATAAAGGAAATTCCTTCTACAAATAAATGCCAAATCTGTTTATGCAATTTAATATTGCTTCCATGGTCGCCGGAATAGAATACTTTTAGCATTGACGTTGTCGGAAAAAAAAAATGCCAAAACTATTCTACTCCGGCGACCATGGAAGTAAAATTAAATTGCATAAACAGATTTGGCATTAATCTGTAGAAGGAATTTCCTTTAAAAGTATCCTAGTGCTAACTGCAATGTTAGGAAGTTGCTTATTTTTCGTATATCACTTACATTAGATACTTATTTCGTATGAATGAAGCCCAATAGCATATTGTAAGAAGGCTAGGCTGCATGGGGGATGCAGTTGTGTTGATGAGAAGTGGTATTCTTCGAAACACCGTGTCTACAGCATTCGTTCCGGCGTTCAGCAACTTTTGCAATATGCTATAATTAACGTGGTCGGAAATTAAAAAATGCCAAAATGTAAAGCATATTATGTTATAAATAGGTGAGCAACTATTAGTTTGTTTCCAAGTCAGAGGGTGGTCTTGAGAACTTTCCTGCTTAGTATAAATACGAGCAATATCTGAATGAGGTGGTACTGAAGTGATTAACACAATTTTATGAATTGGGTTCCATAATGAGACAGCTGCTTTTTCTTATAGTGATAAATGACATGCCAGAGAGTGTTAATGCAAGGGCATTTTTATTCGTAGATGACACTTTTTTTGTGGTACATGGTGGTGATGCGGTTTTGTTGCAGGAAAAAACAAAGCGGGTAATATCTGATACAGAGATGTGGTTTTCATCGAATCAATTGCTGCTGAATAAAAACAAAACACTGTGAAGTGCATTCACTCTTCGAGGAAGTAGTGTGATGCAACCAGTGAAGTTTCTTGGAGTGTATGTGGATAGGGCCCTGTACTGGAAGTACCATATTGACATCCTGAGCTCACGGTTAAGCTCACCAATTTACTCAATTAGACGCATTAGGGAGTGTGCGGGTGAGGCTAATGCCCTAACTGTCTATTTTGACAGCATAATGTCATTTAGAGAATGTGTTTGTTCTTCAGAAGAAGGCACCTTGGAAGGAGCACTGTGTGACATTATTTAATAGATACAACGTTCTTACATTGTACTCAGTGATTTGCCTTGCAAATGTTATGGAAACTCATAAAAACTGCAATAATTATTCAACCCACTCAGATATTCATAATTACCACAAAAGAAATAGGAATAAAATATTAATGGACTCACGCAGACTCCAAAATACTGCTGATTGTCTTATGGCAATCAAAATGTACAATGATCTGCCTGTCTGCCATTGAAAAAGAAGAAGGACCTCCAGAGAAGTTGCTTTTTTTCTTTAGTGGACTTTTTTGATATTTATGGATAACACTTTTAAATTTTAACTTCGAACAATATATTTTGTTGTGAATCTGTAAAGTGATGTAGTCTACCTTGATTAATTTTTGTAATTTTATTGTTAATTTATTTGATTTTTTTGTTGTGCCTAAGATTGTAATGCAGTTTTGATAGATTAATAAATATGATATTGTTCTATCCTTTTCTAAAACAGAGTTATATATTCTAGTACTAACTGACATAAAAAGGATTTTATAAATTCTCACCATGTTCAGAAGAGCCATGTTTTCTTTTTGTGGCAGTTCTATCGAAATCATCAGTGTTTAGTGATTCTCCTGAACTCCTTTTTTTGCTCGAAATTGACTTTGCTGAAAGTGACTCTAGACTTGAAGAATTTTTCTTAGATTTGGATAAGGATTTTTTGGATTTTAAGAGTAGTTTCTCAACCTCATTTGGATTTTCCAACAGCCTTCTGTGAAGATGTAGTTCCTGAACAGCTTTGTTGAAAGCTGCGCTTTTCTTTATCTAGAAACATGAATTTTTTTTAAAAAAAAATTTAAAAGTTTTTGAGATGAAAAACTTTGAAGTTAGAAATGCCAGTATAAATAAATAAAATACCTGTAATGTATGCATATTGACTGTTATAGGTTTCACATAGTTGGTTGGTAATACTGCTCTCTCATATTTTCCTCCAAAGAATCTAACATCAACACTAGAATCTGCCTCTTGCATCACCTGTAAATAACAATAAAAAATTAGATATAAACGACATTTTTTAAATAAACAGTGTCACAATTAACCACTCATGGAGATTTTCATTATTATTAGAGTTATGAGGTCGATTAAATTAGAAAAATTATGTAGAATTATTATAGCAAAAAAACTAATTTTCAGTTTTCGTTATAACTTTTTTATTAAGGCCATAGAATATTTTGAATTTTCACATTCATAATTTACTTTCTTATGTTGAACTCAAATATTATGTTGGGTTGGCTAAAAAGTTCGTTCAGTTGTTTAAGCGAAAATAAGACAAAGCTACAGTAAAAAAAAACATAGCATTTCATATTATTCACTATTTGCAATATTGTAAGATTCCTTTTTTCTTGATAAATTTCACGATAGCATCGTAAAAGTTCATTAATTTGACGTTCCACTTTACTGAACCATTCAACATTTGGATCCATAGCCTCTAGTTCTAATATAGCTGCATTCACTTTGGAAAACGCACCAGTTAACCCCTTTACTGTGAACTTATTTTGTACTTCTTCCATTCTTTCCTCTTCCAAGTGCTGCTGCACTTCCAACTCTATTAGCTCTCCCTTGGCATATTCCACAAATTCTTGATGTATGACATCAATTTGCTCAACTTAGTGAAATTATTTACGAAACGTTTTAGGTTTTTTTTTAAATGCCTTGAATACACTTTTTTGTCAAGCTAATTCAATGTTCTTTATATAGTCTAAAATATTGTATGATTTACAAAAATCACGAAGGGTTACTTCATCGCTTTCTGTTGCTGCTACAGCTTTGGAAAAAGTCGTGTGCAAATAGTACACTTTGAACGTAGCTATAGCCCTCTCATCCATTGGCTGTAGGACAGCAGTCGTGTTTTTAGGCAATACACTACCTCTACAACTGGGTGTAGATCATTAAGATGCTAGGGGTGGTCTGGGGTATTATCAAGCACGAAGATAATTTCCATGATAATAATCGGGCAGCATGTGTTTACAAGCCTGCTTCAATGCACGTGGGTTCTCAGAGCGATAGATGAGGAAAGGCTTTAACTTAAACCCAGCAAAATTTTGCCTCAACTACGTGATCCGGACTTTGAAAGCCTTGAAACTGGCCATTGCTTTAGCTTCTTTGTGTATGTAGGACCTCTCAGGCATTTTTTTTCCAACAAAGTCCGGTTTCATTCACATTGAAGATCTGTTCTAGGTGGTAGCTGCCTTTCTCGACAATTTCATCAAATTGGTCAACAAATTTTTCCGTTGTCTCTACGTTCACGCTTGCCGCCTCACCTCTGATATTACAATTCCGCAGGTTGAATTTCTGCCGAAACTGTTGAAACTAACCATGGCTTGCCGTAAATGATTCCGTTGATTCTTTGCCTTTGCGTGCCTTCAAAGTCTCAAAGATACTGTGTGCCTTGGCTTGAATTATTAAAAGTCATATCGTCATTCACTTTTGCATCTGGTTGTCAAACCAGATCGCCAATAATTCATGAATGAAGCCATTCCGCTGCCTTGTTATTATGCTTTCCCTGCATCTTTCACTGAAACTTTATCCTTCTAGATCTTCAAAAAGGTCGAATGTTCCAGCTCCAAGTCACGTGCTATTGCTTTAACTTTTTTTATTAGCTTCATAGTCATTCATGATCTTTATTTTCATCTCGAGATGAATAGTTTTCCTTCGATTATTGGCGCTTCAGGTGAATAGTGACCACCTGCGTGAATGAAACTGACTGAGAAAGGGGATTCCGAAACTCAAGCTGAGAAAGGGGATTCCTGAGACTCAAACTCAGAAGGGCATTCTCTGTCATTACTGGTTGGAACTCAGCTGATTACCGAATCAACCAGAATTATTAAGTGAATTTGACGTTTACGTTTTGTTTTATTCTTAATTGTGGTCGGTTTATGAAGAGATAGCTACAGAATATTTGACCAGTTCAGTGCATCTCCGCGCTGGAGAGCTGTCCAGTAAGTCCGAGCGTTCGTTAAATAGGTAGGTTGTTAAGTGAAAGTGCCTGTATAACTAATGATTTTGTACACAAATTTAAAATATTTTAGATAGTTACCTTTGCTGGCCAATATGGATAGCCTTTCTGTTTAGCCCAGACCAATTTGTGAGGATATCTACAGGGTAAACAAAACCATTTGCTGATAATTTTCTTGTTACTATGCATGTAACAGTCTATGCAATTTAATAATTCCTTCAAATCATGAATACAGTCCCCTGTCATCATTTCTGCAGCTCCATACTCTTGTGATGATGCTAAACAAAATTGAATATACATTTCTGAAATTTCACAATCAAAGAAAAACTTACTTCCATGGAAAATTCCAACATTATGTTGGATAGTTTCGACATCTTCTAAAAATTCGAACAATCTAGAATAATGATTTGACTCTATTTTGGATTCCAAAATAGAAAAGTCCATGACCTTGTAAAATAACACTGACGCTCTCCATTTAGCTTCATCTTCCGTAGTCCATTTGGGATAAAATTCTTGAGATAAATTTCTTGTGAGGTCAACTGGCAGCTGCAATGAATTAATTAAAATACTATAATACTACCATACTTGGTGAAAAAGGGATACATATACCAAATTGGAGCTTCTGCTACGTTACTTACCCATGTTCGAATTCTTTCCAGGATGAAAAATAATAAACGATCTAGGTCATTCGTTACTAAAGATCTGTCAATATCCGACGCATATAAATTACAAATACTGCACAACGATTCATCATACTCATCATCATATTCCTTGTCCGCAGTCTTTAGACTCCCATTTAAGTTTGCAGGTGATTTATCGCCATTCTTGGCTTTTGCATACTTTCCAGGACTTTTATTCTCTAAATTCTTCAGCCTTTCCTTACTTAATCTGTAGGTCATTTTGAATTCTCTTAGCCTAGCTATACCTTTCGTCACACATTTCGTGTGAAATACTCTGTCACAGTCTTTGCATTCATTGACAAATCCTCCTAAATGACACTCTATACAATACCAGTCAGTATCATCTTGAGACTTCTAAAAAAATATTGGTTAAGATGGTTCTAGTTAATGAACTTTCGATTAAGTTTAGCCCTCGGATGCCAATACATCATTATATAAGTACTATACTTTTTGGAGATGTAAGCCTAAATAGCATCAACAGCCTTGTATACCACCTCGTTCAACTAGATATTATGCCAAATGATATCATTATACTTCTTCAAAATGACACATATGCCTATTTAGGTATAAACATAAATGAGGTGTGTCACCACATGACTTTCATTTACAGAGCAAGAAAAAATGCAATTGCCAAACTTAGTATAAAATACCCTGTGTATGACTTGTTTTACTACAAATGTGGAACATTGTGTGAAATGTGCTTCAATATAATATAGGTTTTCACTTTACTTTCCTGTGTAGTAAATGTTAGGGTAAGTGTGGATAATTTTCTAAAATATAAGTAATTTCACCACATTGTGGTTGGAATATTTTGGACATTAAACATCTTTTGTTTTTTAAAAGGAATAAAAATAGGGTTGCGATAGAAATGTTATTTTTAAGGGAAACAACCTTGATGCAATTATCCCAAAACACCCAGTAACATGCGAAGCAATGATCGGAGACATGGATGTACTCGCAAAAGAAATTTTTTTACCAAATCTAAAAGATAGTGTTACAATATTAGCTATAAAACGATTTAATAAATCAATTGTAACAGATGAAAGAACAAAGAGCAATAGTTCCAACAGGAACTATGAAGGTAACATTCGAAGGAAAGTTCCTATCAACACGAGTTACACTCTATCAACACTGTTTTAAGTCTTTCTAGTGCATACCTCCAGAAATCATGTGCATGAAGTGCTACAGTATTGGTCAAATAGAAAAACAATGCTTCTTTGCAAGGGAACACTCAAATCTACTGACATGAATTGTAGTAAATATAAACGACGTAAAATTATAAAAGAAATCAAGGTATATAACAATATTTGAGGCAAGAAAAAAAGTACCCAGGAATTAGGAGATCTTAAAGGTAAATCCAAGTGAATTTCCAGTATTGATATCGTCTGCTTCTAAAGAGTTGGTAGCAACACAGAATCGAAGCACCACTTCGACAATCAAAATTTCCCAGAGAAGTACACTTACCCAAGAAAGAACATGAAAAATAGTCGATATAACACAAAACATTAACAGACAGGAGAACCTTAAGAGATTCCATAACAAAATGCTTTGTAACACATTAGCCAGACCTGTAAATAGAAAAACCGAGCCCATATTTCCTCAACAAACGGAAGAAGATAGATTTTATAAGGCTTTGAAAGATTTACTTTCATTCTAAAAAATAACAACAAAATTTCATCAGAAGTAATTAAAAAACAACATGGCAAAGTTACATAAGCAATATGCAAGCACACAAGATCCACAAATTAGTAATTAAAATTACAAAAATTATAATTGTAGAAGCGTTTCAAATAATAGAATTGACTTAATAAACCACGTGTTTTGTTTTGGCGGACCTCAAAAATTTCGGGGTCTAACATTTTCATGCTTACTATTCTTTCTTTACTCTGTAAAAGAAAGTATAATGAAATCAAGTAGAGAACAAAAAAAAATTATAACTTATCAATATTTAAAATATGAGAGCTTTATTTGACAGCAATTTTATTTATTTTGACTAAAGATTGCTACCTACACAAGATGTCTGATGAAAACTTAAAAATAATGCGAAATAAAAATTATTAAGAAAAAGCAACCACTGCTTTACAAAAATCTCCAAAATTTTTCGATCAATAGTGTTTAAATTTAGCAAGCGGCTTGTTATAACAATTTTGCAAGAACTGTACAGTTATATTTTAGATCGATATATACGCAGTGATCACTTTATTGGGAGCCCCAATTACATTATAAGTAAAAAAAATTTCTGTTATTGCAAATTATTGCATCTTATTTAATAAATCAAGAAAATGTGAAAAATGTAAAATCAGGTAATAGTTCAATACAGATTTACTTATTTCTATACTTTTTTCTATTCACATAAAAAGTATTCCATGGCAAAGACAATTGAAAATTTTGGTGAATCTTTGGCCAGCCATTTTTAGTTGTTTAAGAGACTTTCTTTTGTTGGCCGATCTGGTTAAAACCTGTGATCTAGATCCACCAAATTATGTCTATTCAGTCTTACAAATATCGTTGTCCTGTCTCCCAGCAACTGAGTGGCGAGTTGTTTTGGATGGTTATTTAGTCTCTCTTGGTATTTCATACTTCGTTTCACTAATTCCTGCCTCATAGTTTTTATTTGTAAATCGATGAAAATATGTATTTCTTTCGTGGATAGTGCGGTATGTCATATTGTTCTTAGGATTTTCGTCTGAAATCTTTCCAATATTTCAATGTCCATATGGATTTTAGTATGGTCTTATATACTATTACTATTACTTTCTCTTGATAATTGTGACCTTCGGCCAATAAGCCAGTACATCTTATATAGTTTTTGGTTTAGTTGTTTTTGTTTATTCCATATATGTGTTTTCCATGTTAGTCTTCGGTCCAAATGCATACACAAGCATTTTACTTCTTTTGCCTGGGGCAGGCTCTGATTATTCAGTTGTACTGCTGGGCATGTTTCCCTATGTAGCGTAGCATCACGCAATTGAAAAATTAAAGTATTTTGTCTCTTATACATTTTTGAAAAGGTTACTTAACTGAAAAATCCATAAAATAAATGCATAAGTAGGAACTTATTTAATATTTTTTATGTAAGTGTGATCTTTAGAGATATATCTAAGGAAAAAAAATTTACTTTCAAATGTCAACAGCATATATTACTTAATATTTCAATAGGAAAAAGTATAAGAATAAATATATCTATAATGAACTCCACCTGATGTTACATTTTCTACTCTTTCTCAAAAATGAATTTATTGAAAAAATTAAAAAGATACAAATATTTATGTAATAACACATTAAATTAGGCGTAATAATAAAAATTACAATTTTTTTCAACCATAAAATAGTTATTATTAAAAAAGTTGTTGTAGTTCCCAATAAAATGATCACCTTGTAATTATATTTAAACAAAAATTATACAGTTTATGTAAATTAGTTATAAAAAGCCACAGGGAAAATTTGAACACTATTGATCAAATGGTTTTGGAGATTAATATTGCTTCCAGGTCGCCAGTGTAGAATACTTTTGGCATTTTTATTTCCCACCAAGTTATTAATAGCATATTGCAAAAGTTTCTGAATGCGTGAATAAATGTTGTAGACAAAGTGTTTCGAAGAATACCACATCTCATCAGTACAACTACATCCCCTATGCAGCTCAGCCTTTGTGCTATTCGGCTTAATTCATATGAACTACGAATCTAATGTAAGCCATATACGAGAGATAAGCACCTGTCTAACATTGCAGTTAGCGCTAGGATACTTTTAAAGGAAATTCCTTCAACAGATAAATGCCAAATCTGTTTATGCAAATTAATATTGCTTCCATGATCGCCAGTGTAGAATGCTTTTTAGAGATATTTGTAAAAAGGTTCAAGTAACCCACCATCTATGAAGGGCTGTATCGCAGTAAAGGTTGCTCTTTCGATATATGTTAATATGTAATTTCACATTATTTTTAAGTGTTCTATTAGTTTCCGAGAATAACATTGAGGCAGCCTGAATAGGCAACATTTCAATTTTGATTTCAGCAACTTTTTAAAAACACATTTTCTAGACTTGAGCTCAAAATAAAATTAACTGTATATAAAACTAAATAGGTTATTGCTTAAACAACATAAGCCATTTTTTATCCAAATTTAAATAACACATGTTTCATATAAATCTAACTGTTATAGAATTGTTACTGCTTATAAAACCTCAGATAGTATAATTCTTATTTGAGAAAGCTGCACCAGAAATATCCAGTTTAGTTGTTAAACGACTCAAGTCAATGACTTAAAGAGCATTTCTACAATCAAATTCAGAGTAATATTTAATTTCTTAAGAGTAAGAGTAAGACAAAATGTGTGTGTAATTGTTAGGTGTTAGTGCGTGGAATTTTGTTAGTTTGTGGTAATTCATTATTATAAACTTGCTATGGCTTAGCATGATGGCATACAGGCTTTTACCATGATGATCTGGATAAACAAATAGTTATTCCTAATTCCACGTAAAAGGAGTGTTTAAATAGTCCATATCACTGCAAGTATGTTCTAAGTACATTACTCAATTAAAAAAAAAAAAAATAACTCTAGGTGTTTAATGAAATATGCTACTAAAATAGATATGGACATGAAGAAAATTATTTTCATTCGGTTTTATGCTATGAAAACAAAAGATAAATAAGACAATTTATCTGTTCTGTTGTGCAGTTTTTTTGAGTTGATTTAATTTTTTGATTATTGCAAACTAGTAACACCGGTAAACCGGTTTACCCCTAAAATTTTTACCGGTAACTTGCCAATATTTACAGGTAATTTAATAAATTACATATAGCAAACATACAAACACATCCAGACCACTTCCTGGAATTGCTTTAGCTGAGCGAGCCTCTTGTTTTTTTTTAAACAAAAAAAATACCAGTAAATTACTCGTAAACCGGTTTTGATTTAAAATTTTACCGAGTTACCGGTAGTTGAAAATGTTGGTAAATTTAAGATCCCTACCTATAGGTTTCCTATAAAAAATGACTTAGATTGTTTAAATAGTTACTATAAAATTATATTACTTTATTAACAATACTTACATCCTGAAAGTCATCTGATGGTATTTCATAAGTCACTTCTCCTGATTTTTCCACTTCTCTACAATACAACAGACAAAACGTAGTAAGTTAGATTATGTTCAAAGCTTTAAAGAGATTTGTGCAGATAGGGGAATGCAGAAATCTTATTGCTATCCATGACCATCTCGCAAAGGAAATAAATAATAATTTACCTTATTAAGTGGAATTGAATTCCACAGTTATCTATAAGAATTTTGTTTCTGGGTGAAAAGCATGTAGAAGCTCTAAGAAGTGTTGATATATCATCCACAATTGCAAGGGAAATTTTCAAGGCGAGTGATGTTACTTAAATGAATGAACTTAACATTGTTGTGTTGTATTGAGTTCAATCGTTAAAGTAAGATCACCTGCCTTGAAAACATCCTTTGCAACAATGAACAAAACATCGGCACTTTTCAGAACCTCTTCAAGCTTCCATCCAGAAACAACATTTATTAAAGAACTTACTTTTGCTTTTTTAAGAATATGGTCTAAAAGAATAATTGGTTTTTAAACATTATTCATTCGAAAATTTGCAATTATCCGGGTCCAATTCAGTAGATGCATCTACGGTTTTAAAAAGGAGTACAGTTCATCAAAAAGGAGTACAAAACTCCCAAAAGAAGTCTGTTGGGAGTAAGTTTTTAAAATGGGGTACAACTCATCAAAAAAAGGGTACAAAACTTCCAAAAGCAGTAGGATTAGTCAACTTATTAACCAGGGCATGAAGTTATAGTTCTTAAAGCAAAGTTATTGTACTAATATTGTTTACTATTTTAATTTAAAAAATGCTACAAGAAAACTTACATGATAAGTTCATCATCTAATGCTTGTTTTAAGTACAATTCAGCTTGGCACTTTGAGCAGTGCGTCTCTATTTGAAGATACTTCAGAATATGTGAACTGTCTGCATCTTCATTTTCTAAATCAGCATACTTGATAGCATTCCATATATTTTGGATAGGAAAGGGATCTGATGCCCTTCTAACAGACATTTTTACAGCTGCTGGAAAGGAAAAGTTTTCAAATTAGTAATCTTAAAATGAATAAAAATAAAAAAATAAAAAAAAATTGTCCAAGGAAAACACCAGTATAAATGAAGTTGATTTATTCAGTGTTTTCCTTGGACAATTTTTTTTTATTTTTACAAAATGGAACACCCAATGTACTCCTCGTCTACGTTTTCTTTAAAATGAATAGTTAAATCGATAATAATGGATAAGACAGTAGAGATGGGAAATATGTCAAGTAGTTCCCAAATTAAAAGAAAACATTGAATTCAAATTCACTAGAAGTAAAACACTTTCAGTTGAGACGTGTTTTTAATAAAACTAGAGGATGTGTACATCACATAATTTTCCCCACTACAATACTCGATGTAAATAATGACCTTGCTGTCAATACGCTTTGCTAATTCAGAATTTATTAATTAAAATTACAAACAACAGTAATCCAATAGACTCCATAACTATTGGTATATAATGTACCATACCGTTAAAAAACATTCTTAGGGGTTGATCCGGGTTTGGAGTCAATGGAAAAATATAAGATATCATCGTATACGTAATAATTAATTTGGTTAACTTGGGTTACCTCCATCCTGAATGATAATGCAATTAAAAGTAAATCGTGGGAACAGTGAAATGAATAGGACATGTAAAAAGAAGCAAGGTCATGAAAACTGTTACGGACGTTATAAATACAGGAGTGTACTGCATTTCTCCGAAAACATAAGGTAATATATTTAAACAAATAAGACAGAAAAAACAGGTGATTTTTTTGTTGTAAACTTTCACAGTTTTTATATATTGATTGAAATCATTTTTGTGTCGAAATTAAGGAATGAAAAAAACAAAGATAAGTCAACATAAATCCAAAAAATAATTGTAAGGGAAAAAGAATTATTGATGACAAGTTTTGAATTGTATGAAAGTTCGCAGAAAAATTAAAAACATTTTTAATAGATAATTGAAAAAACTCTGTTCTGCTCAGGATATTTTAATTGTTTTTTGGTTGAATGGTAATACCGAGCAATGCAAGTCTGCACACTTTAATAAGTGGGCCAGTTCCATAAAAAATACAATAAAGCAATTACCAGTATATTAATATAATATTTTGATTTCTGTACGTAGACTACTACTTTTTTAAATATTACTTTATTTACTCTTCATCATAAGGTAGAAGCTAAGTCGAACTTTTAAGATTTTGATAAGTAAAATAGGTATCCCTAACATCACTTTCACGTGGTATAAAAATTTCTCCAATGATCCGAGTGATCAAAAGAGCAAAGTACCTAAGTTTCTGAAAAAAGCTGCTTATCTATGATGCTCATATAGAATCTCACATGAGCTACAAAATGAATGCATGGGAAGAAACTCCAAAAAGCATTAAAAGATTACAAATTTCACAGAAGAAAGCGCTAAAAGTTATAAAAAAACCCAAGAATACACTTATATAGTATATTCTTTGAATTATACAAATTTTACTAAGAAACAAACATATAGCCATACATTCCGAAGACCAAATGACCTACTTGCAGACATACCAAACCAGGAAATAGACAAATAATGGATACAACACATAGGGGCTATACTATACAACCATGTTTAAAAATGAACTAAAGAAACACATGATAAGGACACAATTAAATGAACTTAAGAAATTGCTTAAAATCTATAAATTACATATACTGTAAAGATTCACAAAACGCAACTTTTCTGAAACAATTTTTTTACTAAAGTTGCTATTAGTGAATTGTGTTGCAATTTGTGAAATTGGTGCATATTCATTTTTTTATTAACAATACAGTTTTTTTAATCAAATAATATTTAATGAACGTAATAAGTTTCTAAACTTGAATCTAATGAAAAAACTTCCTATCATGTCATATCTATTCATTGTACTAGAAATAGCGTTCTCTTATTTTCCTTGGAAATAAAATTTCTTCGAGTGACAAATTACTCTCCGCATAGTCGATGGTGATATTTAAACTTTTAAACACCTCATCAACATTTAATTCTGGCTTTGCTGTACAGTCATTGTTACCATCACTATTAACTTGCTTAAATTAATCAATTGTATCTTCCTCGGCGATTAGAGTTCCGGTATTTCCATTCTCTCCACTTGCCCAATGTATTATTTCATCATCTTTAAAATTAGTGTTTCGAACAACCTGACGAAACAAATGCGCTAAAGGTACTTCGCCTTCCGCAACAAAAGTAGAATATGCTGGAATGATATCTGTTAACAATTCATTGGGTTTGGTCTCACAATCAACAACAAGTTTTTTGAATCCATTCAAAATAATAAATACACTCACATCACTCCATGCCTCAGTAATAAGAAATGCAACTTCCTTTACATTAATTGCATTTATCATTTAAGTTGTCTCCAGGTTTTGAAATTAAATTAAAGAGAAGTTTCTTTCTATAAATTTGTTTCATTGTTTTGATGATATGATGACTTAATGTTTGTAGTATGGCAGTGGTGTTGGGTGAACGGTAATATTTCCATCTTCAGTTGTTAACTCATCTTCACTGCAATGTGCACTTGCATTATCGAGAAGGACAGCTTTTGGAGGTGAATTTTTTGAATTTAAATTTTATCTTACTTGTGACACAAATACATCAAAAAACCATTCCCTGAATAGTCCCCATGTTCACCAAGCATTTTTTATAGACCGATAATACATTTGAGGAAGAGTTACATTTTAAAAACATCCTGGGTTTTTTAATTTTCCTATAATCATAAAAGCCAATTTGTGTTGTCCAGTTGCAATAGTGTTGGGCATGATCGTTACTCTTTTCTAGATTTTTTTTTCTGGGTCATTATTTTCATTGATAGAGATGGTGTTGTTTAAAAATGTAAACACAAGTCCACTTTCATCAGCATTTATATTTGCTCAGGAACCAAATTTTTATCATATAATAATTTTAAGGAATTTTGAACTAATTGAGGAACTGCAGAATCAGAGGAGAGCTTTCCCTTCACACACTTTTAAAAGAATAATATGGAATGCCTTTATTTAAATTTCTGCACCCAAACATGACTAACTTCAAATTTGATGCCAGGATTTAATTCTCTATGGAAATCTAATACTTTCAGCTGCAAAACACTGCACAACATTGTGCCTAACTCTTTCATTGAGGAACCACTCATACAAAGCCTTTTCGGTCTCCAGAATTGCAATATTAGTGATCCATTTAACCTTTGATATGGAAATTATGGATCGTTTGGTAAAATCACAAATTTTATTATTCCTGATTGTAGTAATAGTGCTTTTATGAACTTTGAATTTGTGACATATTGTTTTTGTTGGTTCATTTTTCTTAATACGTTCTAAAATCTCCAATTTTTTATCAAAAGTAAGTTTCTTGCTTATTTTCATGACTAGGCAAAATTTAAAATAATTATGGTCTTGGAAAGGCTAAATACAAAATATTTGAGGCTATAATGGCTCAACGATTAGGTCTATATCTTACCAAATATAATATATTGAATGATTTTCAACATGGATTTGTTCAATGTCGAAATACAAAGTCGGCCATATTTGATTTCATTTCTAAGATTTACGAGGCTATGGAGTCTGAGGGTTTGGCTTGTGGTATATTTTTCGATTTGTCAAAGGCCTTCGACTGCATTGACCATAGTCTATTGCTGTCAAAACTACATTCCTAGGGCGTGCGAGGTGTTGTAAAAAATTGGTTTAGAAGCTATCTGTCTGAACGTAAGCAGATGGTCGTAGTTACGGAAAATTCAAGATCATTTTTCTCATCTAGTGGAGTGATAGAGAAGGGAGTACCGCAAGGTAGTATTTTAGGACCACTTCTATTTGTGCTATTTATTAATGACTTGTCCCATGTAGCCGT
>JAWQRN010000673.1:0-27311 GCA_033557685.1 Sperchopsis tessellata | reverse complement strand
CACAACAACAACAAGGTATTTATGAACAAACAATTATTAATTGCTATCGAAGGAATAACTCACCCACTCACGCTACACTGAATCTAACTTTAAACGGAAACTCAAGAAACTGATTTTGACTATACAAATAGAATGTATATAGAAATGGAATATCTTTTTTGAATACAATGTAATAAACGATTTATGTATTTATTAGTTACGTGTCGTTGTGCCTCCACCATATGTGTCGTCGGCTGAACAAATATTTTATGACCATAGACAGTGATATCAACTAAAAGCCATTATTCAATTTATACATTCTACCCTAAGACAAATCTCAATAATAAAAACAACCGAAGATAAATTTTATCAATATTTAACTTCACATAATTTGATTATTTCTTGCAGGCCCAAGAGAGAGGGAACAGTCTGAAGAACTCCAAAGAATGCAGAACGACTTATCGATAGAGCTAGCCACCAGCTTGAGGCAAGTCTCAGAGCATAAAGAAGTCTGGCCAAAAACAGTCCACAAATATATGGAGAAGCATGAAGTTATGCTTTTGGAAGCTGTCAGCGCTGGGTACGGTGAAGGTGGAGGAGGGAGTATATGGACTTATCCTGGGTGCATCCTTTTTGCGGTGTCTCTCTTAACAACATTAGGTAAGTACTACTTTTAGTTAACTTCATATGATCATAATTTGCCAAATATACAGCCAGGTCAGCTGGAAATATATGAATACTGAACAATTTTTCTGGTATTTCATGGTTTTCAAAAAAAAAAAATTTACTATTTCAAAGTTATCAATGTAGCTTGAAATCTAATATTAGATAATTTGATCTACATACATAACTATTTATAATCGTTTGCAGGTTTTGGAGCTCCTGTCCCAAGAACACCATTGGGAAGAGGAACAGCAGTTTTATTTTCTGCAATTGGTATACCATTGCACTTCTTACTGATCCTAAACATAGGAAACCTGGTCGCAGTCAAACTACAACACCTGGCCCAAAAGAAGAAAGCTACAGCAACAACAGTTCCAGCGCAAGCATTGTGGCTCAAATGGTTTCCCCTATTTTCAATAGCAACTTATTATACATTAGGAGTAATTCTATTTGGAATTGTTAGGAGTAGAAATGTTGTCGACAGTCTTATGTTTCCTCTCGACTTTACAGCTGCTGGAGGTGTGGCCAAAACTTTGGCCCATGTTAGGATACTTTATGCTCTCTATCTAGAAGTAGCTGTGACTTTAGCTGCTATTGTAGTTTCACTGGTGCAAGTCACAGCTAGTCGTGGTATTGTAGATATCGGTTTGAGATTGGGATTGTTAACAAACACTTGAATTTAGAAAGTGCCTTATAGAATGAAGACGCACAATGAGGGTTAACGCATTTTAGTAGCTTGTTGATATATATACAGAGGTTTCAAAACATATCATACTAAGATAAGAATTTACAGTATGTCCTGTTGGAAACGTAAATGTTTCAGAGTGATTCTAATTTAAAGATTACCTAAGATCAATTATCACATTGCTAAAGCTTGATATATATTTAAACAAAACAATGATCCTGCAATATATAATAGGTGCAGTAGAAATGACAGTGAAGTTATCATATTTGTAAATTCAAAGGCAGTGACTTTTTCAATAGTATAGAATAAGTATTAAAGAATTCTAAAATACTCGCTTTAGGCATTGTCTGCTAATCATTTTATTGCCAAAGTGCTTTATAATTACAGAAAATTAATCATTCAATGGCAGCAGGTTGTCTATTATAATAAATATTTTGTAAAAATGATTTAGTAGACTAAAGGGTATTTGACATTTGAGAATAATATCACCCAATACGTAATCCCAACAGATTTATTAGGTAAAGTTAATCAAATATATCTCATGAAATTTTGGTACTCAAGGGAACGACTTTTTCCTTTTGTAATTAAAAAGTTTTTTTACAGTATTATAAGAAGGGAATATTTGTGAATCATTTTAAAATATTTCTTTTCATATCCTTGTTACAGAATTACCAGTAGTGGGACATACATATTCCAGTAATATAACATTTTAGGACTATGTCCCATTTGTATTAGGAACAAACAACAAAAATACTTTAGCTCTATAATTAGAGTTAAAAATATATTTAGTTTCCATAAGGCAGTATAAACATAAATTAGTACAAATATTAATTTTAAAATAAACTAAATATGATAAGCTGAATAAAAAAGTTGCACTAACTTAAAATTATGATGAAACTTTTTCGTTGACGAATTAACTGTGTATCTTAAATACAAATTGTATCTAGTAGGATATTTTATTTTTTATTTTTATTAGGGATACATATAACCCAAACTCTTCTTAAAGCAAATTTTAAAAAAGTTGTCTTAAAAAGGTATCAATTTATTATAATTTTATTGCTATATCTTTATTGATTTGGTAAATATTTGATTTATAAATATTATAATTTAAACTAAAAGTTAAAAAAGGTAAATGAAAAGAAGTGTACCTACCTAAACAATTATTAGTTTAGACATGAGAGACATTTAAAGTTGATCTCTCATTGCACTATTAGTGATTATAACTATAATAAAAAAAATTCAAAACAAATTTATGGATAATCAATATAAAAAAAAAATAATTGTCCAATATGACTGTAATATTTCCTAAATTATATTTACAAAATTAATAAATAAATTGGTACCAATTTACTTTGGCTAATAAAAATGGGAAAAGCGTACTTAATCAATATTACTCCCAAAAATAGACTACTATATGTACTAAATCATTTCTAAACATTAAATACAATATTGTCTTAGAAATTTTAAGTTATAAAAGAAAAAAGAACCATTTCATAGAGTTGACAGAAAATTTTCTTTATTGATTGCCCAAATGACCATCAACTGAAGTCCTTCAGCCTAGAAATTAATACTAATATTATTCCTTTAATGCATTAGTCAAGTCTTTGTTCGCAATTATTTCAAAAATAATTCATTTCATAACTTTATATTTTTGATGATGTTGAGATTACAAAGAAATTTTTTCCAATTTTATTGATAAATAATATATTTAACTCAGTTATCCGTTACTTTGTGAAACTTTATATTTATTTTAAAGAGTTATATAATATATTTTGTATAGTTTCAAAGATTATTTAATGAATTCACTAGTTTTGAATTTTACATAATCTTTATTACTATACTACTACTCTTAAAAGCCTTTTTTATAACATATGTTTTGTTGATTATAGTAGATTATATAGTGGGAGTTGAAGGTACATACTTATAAATGATATTGTTAGAATGTGACTTTATTTCTTTAGTATCCAGATAATTTAGACAAATGCTTTATTGTATAATATCTATTTTGATTTATTCTGATGGGAGTCCTGTTTCCAAAAGATGATAGGTAACTTTTGTCTTAGTGTGGTTTGGGTTATCAACATTTATGTACTTATTTTACTTATATATCCGTCTGTTCTGATTTTAAAATTTGTACCAGTTCAACCCATGTATACAATATTAGTCTCTGAGCAGTATCATCTATATAGACCCGATTTTTGTAACGTGTCTGTGGTGTCTTTAGAGATATATATATATATATATATATATATATATATATCTTGCAGCTGATATTTGTAACTAATTTTAAAGCAACTTTTAATTTAAGTTTTGACAAAATGTTAGCAATTTGATCTGATAATTTACCAAGGTATAGTAGAACTACATATGGGCTATAATAAATTAATTTGTGTTGGATATATCTTGCCACTAACTAGTTTCTTTTGTGTAATCTTACATGCTTCTCTATTTTGGAAGTTAAGAATCCGTTACTTAAAGCGATCTGCTTAATGATGACAATTTCCTGCTCATTTAACAGATTGTTTTAAGTAACAGATTCTTTACCCACAAATAGATACCCAAAACAAAAATTAATTTCAAATAACCCATATGTAGTGTTAACTTTTTTTTTTCGAGGGGGGGAAATCCTCATGGACACTCCGAACTTCATCTAACGTTCAGAGTAGTGCTGGACTTTAACCTTTATTGTTATGCTGTCGCTGTCCCTGTCGACTATTCGTCCCTTTCCTTCCTTTTTAGTATGTTTGTTTCTTGATCTTGTTCCACTTTCTCTCGCTTACCAGCATAGCCTGTATAAAATTTTCGGGCCCCAGTCCCACATCAATCTCAAGCTCCACCATCCTCCTCTCCGCGTCAAACCTTGGGCACCCAAAAATTGTGTGTTCCGGAGTATACCGAATCGCGCTTCCGGCTTCCGCACAATACACACAAGTATCTTGCTCTCTCTCTTTATCCTGTACAGGTGGTATTCTCCTGTTAATACCTGTGGCAGGTGGTAACCAACCTCTCCATGTTTTCTTTCGATCCATGGCTCCTAACTTGTCACACCATATTGCTAACTTTTTGTCAAAACTTAAATTAATAGTTGCAAGCAGATATATAACTCTAAGAATC
Source organism: Sperchopsis tessellata (assembly GCA_033557685.1). NCBI lineage: Eukaryota > Metazoa > Arthropoda > Insecta > Coleoptera > Hydrophilidae > Sperchopsis > Sperchopsis tessellata. The sequence continues at coordinate 22,870 of JAWQRN010000673.1, read as the reverse complement.
CTATAGACACTTTACAAAGATAGAGTGTTTTTACATTATCCTACGCAAAATGTAATACTGTATACATCAGTCAAAGTGGTAAACAATTTTAAAAACAGAACAAATAAACACATAAATGAATACAAAAATACATTAAGTTAGATCACCTACCCCACACCAAGTCAAACTTTGCTTATCATCTTTTGAAAACAGAATCTCACTACATCAAATCAAAATAGACTTACACAAATTAACATTCACGTAAATTATCTCCAACCTCCAAAACTTATGTTATAAATTAGGCTGAGAAAATGTAGAATTTTAATAACGAAAATGTCATAAAAAATCAAAACTAATCAATACATTAACCGGTGAAACTATACAAGTATAATATTTACCTCCTTAATATGATAGGAAATATGTTGGTGCTTCCATGAAACACTGCATTTAGTGGATTGTGAAATGGATTATTAGAATGTCGCATCTTTGTTTTACTGCAAAGAGAAGCAGCTTCTCATATTTGCAAATTTTTAAGAGCAGCATGTCTGCATTTGCAGTATAAGATCCTTTTATATTCTATAATTGGCCTACAAACGGTTTTCTAAATAATATCACATTTCCAGATTTATGTCTCGAGGTTAAGGCTTCTGAGAAATGTTTTTCTTATTCTAAATTTATTTTTAAATAATGTAGTGTGTGTACTAAAATTCAATTTTGTGTCTAATTCCATACCCAAATATTTTACTGTAGGTATACGATTCAGGTTGATATTATTCATTTTTACAGAGGGTGATGTTATTTAAGGTTTGTGATTGAATATCATAAAAATGATTTAGTTGGGTTAGCTTTAATCTCTATATACTAAACGAGGTTATTGTATATACATTTTAAAATTTTGCTAAATTATAACGCTTAGATTTTGAAAGTACTTACACACTTCTTTTCTCTCTAAGTAAAATAATGATTGTTGCAGTTATGACGAGCTGTTCTTTGACCCTCAATATGCTATCTCTTTTTTCTAAATCATTGGGTGATAATATTTCTCAAAAACTTTCAATATGGAGGTAGAACAATTTTTGTAGGGAAATCGGGGGGTAAATTGGACATTTTTTATTTAAGAATTTCTACGAGACTCGGTGAGTGCCCTATTACTATGATTTAGGCACCATTCGATGGCCGAGTATTCATTTGAGCCCGAGAAACTTGCCTCACATTCCCTAGTATAAATTTGAGACAAAGGTAGCTCGGATATTCATATTGTCTAAACAATCCCCATAGGTGCAATTAATTTGGACATGACGAGAATACAGTTTAGACAGATGGACAAAAAATAGAAGAGAGGTATGCTTGTAATGCAAAAAAAAACACATTAAGTCTAACACAAGTTCGTGATCTTCAGTTTGTTATTTTAAAATAGTGCTTTCCCAAGTATCCCCAAATCTGACCAATGCAACCCCTTTTGCTTTGATTTTTGAATAGAATGACTTTATTCTAAAAACCTTCAAAAATGCTTCAAGTAAATTATTAAGAAGCATTATAGATTGAGATACATGAAAAACTGTGCACCATTTGGGAACGCAAGATGCCATACTGAGTATCACCTGGTTTAGTGTGAAAATATACACAAAAAACAAAACGGTACAAACCACAGAACTATGATGGCAATTTTAAAGGTGTCCAATATTTTCACGTATCCAAACTACCCCAAGCCTCCCCTATCATAAAGTTCTAGATTTAAATTTATTCCCAAAAATAATTTCACCTATATATCTTTGTAAATTTAAACATATGACATATTACAGAAAATATTACTCTTTATTTTCAGCATTGCCAACAATTTCTCAGTTATTCGATTTTGAACTATAGCATAATAGAAATGGTGAAGCACAAGACAAATAAAAACCATGTAATAAAAATGGTTTAACAATTGCAAACTATTGTATTCAGCATTTCAAACGAAATAAATCCAATAACTGTTTTAACTGAATTTTAAAGATATGTTTGATAAATTTTACGTAGAAATGGATGATCATCTAAAATTTACAACATAAATTTTTACACAATCTTGACTACTTTGAGTTAATCAATACTTCTGCAAAATGTTTGCAGATACCAACAGATCAAAAATATTCCTCCAAAATAGCTTATATCCAAATGTTTCTTTTCTGATTATCCATTTTGATGAAAAATCTTGTCAGACAAGTGAAAAAGACACCTTACATCACCCTATGTGATATTTTGTTTAACGCAAGATATTTGGTAATCATATTTAATCCGCGAAACATTTTCAAACAAAAATATTAAAATTTTGTGCATTAACCACAATATTTATTTTATGGTAACCAGAGCTTATAAAATACCTTAAACACAATTTCTACCATCATGATTTGATAATGTAACCTAAGAAATTATATCAAAATTCTCGATTTGTAAACTTATATTTGATTTGAGGCAATGAAAAAGAAACAATTCAGCACTGAAAAATTTTATTTTTAAATAATTCATAAGAATGCACAAATACAATATGTAAAAGTAAAACATGTAGAAAAATTTATTACCTTTTAGTGTTATAAGCAAAAAATATTTTAGAAAATTTGATATCAATTATTAAGCCTGTCAAAATTTTACATAAGTATGATTCTGAGGCATGCAATGTTTAATAAAATTAAAAACAAAATAACAAGTAATCTTCAGGTTATTCAGGAGATAACCGTGTACTAGCTCTCCTTCTAGCATATTTCTACATACAGCATATAGTATATATACAAAATTAACAATAAGTCAAAACTGCATTAATAAGAATGATACTTCTAGTTAGAAAGGTACTAAAATAGGGAAATATTGTAACAAAAAATGCATACAATATAAAGTTAAAAGAAAGAAAACGTAGAGGAATTAACAATTTATCAAAAAATAAATTCTTCACCATCGAATCATTACCAATTGTGCAAAACCATGTATCAGACAGAACGATATTTGTATACGCTGTGAAAGAAATATCCTATGCGAGCATTTACAAAACCTAATATCTTATTTGCTATTCCGTTTCATTTTCTCTATTTTGTATTCACTGAGAACTAGATGCGACTAATATTGAAATGATATACATCCACAAATCATAGAGCGCCCAATAACTTTATCAAGTCTATTTCATTAGTATTTTAAGTATTGAATGACTTTGTTTAATGATTTTGACAATGTCTTTTCTTTCTTTAGATATACACAGTAAGTCACCTATATGGCAAATCTACATAAATCATTGGTTTGCTATTTAACTTGTAGACAGGTCATTGATTTTCATGATATAGAGACACAGACCAAAATGATTTACCTATGTTGTAGAGCATATCATTTATAATAGCATTTGTCTTCAAAAATATCATCTACAGTTAAAAAAAGTGACTAACCCTCTAAAGCCAATCATTTGAAAATCAATCCAAATTCAACAATAGATTTGAGCTGTTTGAAAATATTTTGTTTCAAATATATGCATTTGCGACTTCAATTGTTATTCCACCGTCTTCGTAATGTAAATATCTATTTGAATTTCAAATAGAACCTCTGAAACATTCCACATTTTCAACTGGTAAACTAAGAAAAAAACAAGGAAATAAAAACAAAACGTGATATTTTACTAAAAATCAAGACCATATATAAATATCATAAATTATGATACTTATACACTGTTTCGAATAGAAAAAAAGTACAATACGGTTGTGTTGCATAATATATTTGTATTTAAAAAAAATTAACAACAAAATGTACCTAATATTTTACAATTTTTTATTTTAACGATAGCTGGACTAACAATTGGAATATTTACGAAAAACTTTTAGCCTTTTTTTCCGGCTTGACAATATCCTCGTTTACGTCCTGTTTCATTCGGACCTTCTCCATTTTCATATTACCACTTTCTTCTTTGTCGCTATTACTCGGGCTAGCAGATTTACTGTTGTCTGCCAGCGCCCTACGAACTGCTTCTAGATCATGCGAATCCAAATCGTGAACTTTGCTGCCTGTAATTAATAATAGATGAGAGAATAGTGATTTTAAAATTTTACAAAGTTTTTATGTATAAAATATAGGGAAGCGAGACAGATATGTTGTGATTATTTATAGTGTTATTTATTTTTAATTTATATATATATATATATACCTAAATAAAATAATTGAAAAATTAACTATATTCATTTGATTCCTACGTTAAATCTATGTTAACCAAATATTGCATTTTTTATTTTGGATAAAAAGCCTGTCTTTTCTTCTTGCCGCTCTATTGATTTTGCTTCAGATGCTGTCAGTGGAATTTCTGGGTCTTCCGTGTGACCTATAAATAAAAAAAGTGCGTTAAGTACAGGAACAATAACAAAAAAATATATGTAAAAAGGTTCAATAGGAATAACTTTTAAAACCTTAACGCACTTTCTTTACATAGGTATCTTTTTTAATATAAATCAAATTAATTTATACTTGAAAAAATGAATAACTATACGTATTTAATTTCACTCTTTCGCTCGAAATGCTAAGAATATAGTCTCAAATCTTCGTTTTAAAGCAGCAAAGACCATGTTCTTTCGATGAACGAACCCAGAACAGACATATTTAATGAGCTAAATATATATGCTATATGTATAAAATGACACAACAGGAAAAAAAAGCAATTCCAAATCCCAGTGTGTGCTTAACGTTAATCTGTCAACAAGTATCCCGTATGGAATGCACACGTGATTGATTCTCTCTTTATTATAAAAATTAATAACCTGGAATAATAAACCATTAAATATTAAATAAATAGTTTATATTAATTGATTTTTATATTAATGCCAACGAACTCCGTATATTTCTATGCAGTAATGCCCGGGAATGCTCTATACACGGGTCACATATACTAAATCTGCACTCCGAAGCGATAGGATTCAGTTTATATGACTAAGTTCAGTTTCAGTTTGTATTGAATAAATTGATCAATCAATAGAAGCTAACAAAAGTGTTTCATAAACTGACATAATTTCAATCGATAGTTTTTATTCGATAGTTACCATTATATACATATAATATTTTATAGAATACTTACATTACTGGCATTAAACAATTCACGACAATGAAGATACTTTGTTATACTTTTATAGCATGAGATAAAGATACAAGGATTTTAATTATTGCATCAATGAATTTAATCATAACATCAATGACCAAGAGCTATTTCTTTTGGCAATACAATTGGTGATCCCAGCAAGATAGCTGAGATCTCTTCAGAGTTCTTGTTCCAGCAGCATTGAACTGCCTGATGATAAATATACTGGTTCATGACTAGCAATGTTATAAAAATATGAAAATTTAACCAACAACACCATACATAGTGAAATATGAATAACTGTTGAATGTAGAATGGCAGGAGGCAAGTATGGCATACATTGAAGAATATGGATGCTGCAGCTGGGTTGTGTGCCGAAATACCATCTAATTTATTTGACTGACATTTAATAATTATTTCATCACCACAATGCTTCAGGTACAATAATAACACATTATATGCGGGAAAGGTATTAATACCCGGTACCACTGACTAACTTCGAAAGGCGGATCAGGTATTAATACCTTTTGCGTAGGATCTACGTTAAGAGCCGCTCTAAGGTACTAATATAATTCTCTTAAAAATATTCCTAGAACCAACCACTATCCAGTTATCCCAGTTTCTTTTCTTAGTTAGCCCCTTTCTGCTCGTTCTATTCATGCCGTGACGTTGGGGCGTCTAGAATACAGGGTAGATAAAGTGATTTTTACAGTAAATAATTCGGTACAGTGCAGACTATTTTTCCAATTATTTTTTATTGTATTTGTTTTTCAATTTATTTTAATTAAAAATGGCTTCTCAAAATTTAGAGAATGATGATGAAATATTTGTCAATAATTTATCTGCACATTCAAGCGATAATGATTTGCCACAATTCGATAGTGATTATGAATGTGACGAAGAAGTATTCATACATAAAAAAAAACAGGTGTTATCTTACAGTTTAGCGAGTCTGAAATAAGTGTGTGGGTTTCCCTGACCACCACCCGCACAAAATGTGTTAATATAATTTGTAGAAATAGTTTAGTAGACATAAGAAATTACATGGAAAATTTTATGTTTGCCCCTAATATCTACCCAGTATATTTACCGCATAAATTTTTTGTCTGGTTAACTAGTAAACGGAATCAATGCCAAAATTTTGTTCATATCTTTTAACTATTTTATTATGTATTTTGATAACAAAATATTATGATATATTAACAGTTTAACTACATAACATTTTGTACAACAACGTGAACTGTTTAGCCTTGTGGCTAAGTGTGCACCTTTCAATCAAACCATATAAATATCCTCATAAAAAACATTACGGCTACTAGGCGAAAAAACACTACTCTTAAAATAAAAGTCCAGTACCACAACCTACATATCATTAATAAAAATATTTTGATTTCACTGGTAAACAGTCTGTACAAATGGTTTAGTGGGCATAAGGAATTAGATGGGAATTTTTATGTTAGTCCATAATACTGATCCAGTATACTATCCGCATACGTCTTTGGCTAGTTAATTAGGAAATGGAAATCAGATTATTAAGGCCAAATTTTATGTTATGTATTTCAGTAACAATATATTATGATTATTATCAATTCAAGTACATAACAGATTTAGTACATCAACAAAAGGTGATTATATTTGTAGCTAAATCTTCGCCTCATAACATAGAAGTCATCGGTTCTAGTTCACCAAATAGTAACGATCTTTTTTGTTATTTTTTAATAACATATATTGTACAAATAATGTTGAACAATGTACTAATTAACTTAAATAATTTTTGTTTTTATATATTGAATTTTGAAATTTGTTAGGGAATAAATAAAATGTTTAAATATATTTACATAAGACTTAATAATTAAATAAAATAAATACAAACTCCAGTATTAGATTTTAGAATGAATTAGTGCAGATACAAACACAAATTTGGTAATAATATGTGCCCAATTCCATTTACGAATTACCTAGATCAAAGATTGATTCGCAAAATATACTGGGTAAATATTATGGGCAAATATAAAATTTCCCATGTAATTCCCTAAGTCTGCAAATCCATTTCCACACATTGCATAATCAATTAAATTATTTTGCCTATAATATTACCTTGTATTTATAATATCTATAGTGGATTCCAACGATGAAGAAAAACAAAAAAAATACATTTTCAAATATTCTGGAATGGCGCATGAAAATTTACCTAAGGAAATATGAAAATAATATCGTTACCAACTATGCAAAACAATGTAACAGAAAATGAGAATTTGTTTGTTTATTTATCGTTAACCTATTTCCGCTGCTATGGAATTTGGTTCTTTTATGTGCACGTGGTCTTCATTTTACCTACAATACCCGGGACCCACCGTTTTAAGTCCATCCCGGAGAACGAGCACTACAATGGCTTTTCCCTAATCTCAAAAAGCCGACCGCCTCTGGGACTCAAACCCGAGACCCAACGCTTAGTAACCTAGTACTTAGCCACTAAGCTACGAGACGTCTAAATGAGAATTTTAAAGAATGTAAAACCTTGCATCTGACTTATTTACTCTTCTTCTTGATTTTTCGATAGACAAAAGCACAATTTTGATAGTAATATTATTTCCTAGAGAACATTTTTTAATTTTATAAAAACATTCTTTGTATAGATATAGGGCAGTGTTGTCCAACCTTTTAGAGGCAAAGCGGTACCTTAGCTATTTCAAAACCATTGGCGGGCCAGCATACTACATCCTCCTAGAAGAAGACCATTTTTTACATACTGGACAATTTAGATAAAAACCTGATGATAAAATTTTACTAACGATCATGGAATACAGAATACAGTTGAATGTCATTTTGAATATTTATTATTTCCATTTCTGCTTCATTCTTGCCCACAAATGAAAAATTTTCCATAAATTGCTCACTTCACACATTACAAACGGATTTCTTAAAAACAGTAATACAGGCACGATTCCTACTAAATCCAGAAAACATCTATTAAATTCATCTTTTAATTAACTCAGGTCAATGAAGTGTCTTTTTGGCTGGTAAAAGTAATTTATTCCATTATCACTAATTATTTTTCTAATAGATAGAAAATGTTCATATTGTTGAGATTTCAGTGTGAAATCCAAAGGTCCAACTGATTTTTAAAGGAATTTATGACATTCAGCATGCTTGAGATATCATTGTTTTTCCCTTGAATTGTTACATTCAATTCGTTTAAGTGTGTTAATATCTGTTAAAAAAGCTAGGTCTAGCATCCATGCAGTATCATCAAGTTCATTTCGTTTCTGGTGAGCAGAATTAGGTCAAACAAACGATTTCACACTTTTCCTCGACTTAGCTACCTAACTCCAGAATAAAATATAACATCTTCATGGAGTGTGGTCTCTAATTCCTCAAGGAAACTTTTAAATAATCGATGTTGTAATAGTCTTCCATGAATTGGGTCAACAATTTGTATGACATTCTTTCAATAGGAATATTTTAATACTTTACCACACAAACTTTGTTGATGAAGCATTTTCATATTAGCATATGTTCTTCTCTAATAAACTTTTTAAATGCTTCATAAATATTGACACACCTGGTGTTTTGGTGCAAGGTGCAATTAGAAAGAAAAGACTCTTTTACAGAAAAATCATCAAAACCATTTTTATGGACACTAGAAGGTGAGCATCGCCTGTAACACTGGTACTTTTGTCAAACTGAAGTGAAAAACAAGTACACTTTTCAAATGAACTGCAATATTCTCCCACATATTCTCAACACGCCTCGCTATGGTATTCCGAGATATTATTTCTGTATTATTTTTAAATATACATTTAGCAACATCCAACATAACTTCTTTGACAATAGATCCATCCAAAAAATATTTTTTATGGCGAGCTAATATATAAATTGCTCTAAGATAGGCTTCTATGTGATTTCCCGTTGTTTTTGCTTGTTTAGAAAAAAAATTTTTCATAAAGTTAACGAAGACTTTAGACCGATACGTTTTTTGACCGCAACACTATTTTCGGTGGATATTAATTAATAAAGTTTTTGTGTGCACTTTTATGTCATTCTACATTTGATTCTTTCGGTTGAGATACTAAAACATCACATAACAAACACACTGCTGTTCCACTAACATCAGAAGAAAAGAATCCAGATTCCCATTTTTTTTGAAAATGGTATGTCTTTTTTATGTGGGTTGTCAGAGCCTCTACACGGTTTCCACCCAGAAACAACATACATTCCATATAATAACCGTGGAGGTCTATTACATTTGGTATGTCTTTTGCTTTGTAGATGCTCCACATCTGTCAATCATTTTGAACGGGTATTACTACAAATTAAAATACTGCACAATATTATTAAAACGTCGATTAAGACGTTGCCGATCTGCTTCTTCCAAAGTCGAGCCTTCATTTTCCCGTAATGTTAGGTACTTCCAAGTGAAAACTTACTTTTGGCATTTCAAAATTTAGGACATACTCATACATACATAATTATCTATGAAGTCAATCCCAAGAAGAGTGTTTTCTGCTTCAGGTAGAACATCAAAAGTGATTGGGATTGTTTTATGTAGCAATGTCACGTCCACCGTAGTAATGACGGGACAATGTGCCCGTTTCGTTGAACCATCTGCTAATTTTATTGTGACCAGTTGCTCCTGGAATGTCTGACCTGTTTCCTCGAGGTGCTTAAAATAGGATTTGCCCGCAACACTTTGTTTAGCCCCGGAGTCAATATGTCCAGTGCCATTCATACCTAAAATACCAACATTCAATATAGGTCTCTCTCTAGGTTTGAAAGAAAAGTTGGGTGTAGCAAGTGTACAGAACTCTAATGTTGACGTTCCTACCACTGGACTATAATTAGGGCAATTTGACCTTATATACCCTTCGGCACCGCAACCATAGCGCTTATAAAATTTCGGTTCCTGCTTATCTTTCATTTTTGATTCAGTAGGCTGTTCTGCTGTTTCAGGCTGCTTGGAAGCCGCAAATTTTCTACAGTCGTCCTTTAGATGGCCTGCGTTCTTGCAGAAAGCACACCTTTGCTTTTTGAGCTTTTCATCCTCCTCCATTGAAGTATATACATATCTATCCGCAAACATTTGCTCAGCTATCCTAGCCCCACTTAGTAGCTCTTGAAACATCCTTACTTTGTCCCATGGATCCTTTTCCGTGATTATATTGCTTAATAAGCCATACACTATATCTATCTGCATTTCTTCGGTCAACTGTTCATAATCAAGTTGAGCTAAGAGAATGCGAGTTTTGCAAATAAAAACAACCGTTGGTGTTCGAATTTCTTGCTTAGCTGCGAATAATTCCAAAAATACACGCCATGCTGGTTTCTTGGGACCAAACGTGTCTTAGAGTAGCTTTACGGCTTCCTGCCATGTGCTGACTGTAGCTTGAATGCTTCGCAACCATGTACCAGCAAAACCATCCAACAGCATGGGTAACCCCTTAGGTGTCATCTGGTCTGAAGTACACGTGCAGTCTTTGTAAACTTCGACATCAGCTTCCTTTTTCACTTGAAAACTTTGATATACATTTAGCCAAATTTCCTTGTTGATTCGCAGGCACAACTGTCTGGGCAACTGCATTGGCCGCTAAAACTCTTAGCAGCTCCTCGAATTGTTCCTGCGTCATTACAACTGGAGCAGCCATGTTTTCTGATTCGGTTTCTTTACTGCCAAGCAGATTATAGTGCCTGCGTTTCCCCGTGGTTGGAACTCGTTGAGTTGCCGTTGAGAATTAGTTTATCGTGCTTCCGATGATTCCAACGCCACTGGGTCAGATGTCGATCTTGGTACTGCGACTTCGATGCACAACACACACGTGGTCACGATCACGTAAACTTCACAAGTTTTACAAATTTAAACACTTACTGCTTTGAACCGAAGCGTTTATTGTTATGATGCTCGTTTGTAGTTATGATGTACTCACTTTAATTTAATTTTACACAGACCGTAAGTTGAGTGGAAATTTGTAAACATGGTTTTGTTCTTGCTGGTGAAATTAAAATACGTAAATACAATTAAACACTTATATTTGCAAAAGAAATAAAATAAATATAAAATAAACAAATATGCTGGTAAAAATTAAAGAAATGAATTTATCAGCATGTAATGCTTCTCGAGTGGTCGTTATCGAAGTGGCCGATAAAAATGGTAGGGTTGGCAAACAACCCCATACAGGCGGAAATAGCGTCCTCTGCCGGCCACCAGAGAGGGTGAGAGAGGGAAATTTAAAATACTTGTTACATCGCTATATTTATCAACAAAGTAGGTAATATGGAAACACTTGTTACTAATCACAGCTATGCTGGCGTATACGCATGCACGGACAAGAGATATAGCAATAGACGCAATGTCACCGCTTTGTTGACAATGGTCATATTTCAAACTTTCATTTTGCAAAACATCTTCCTCAGTTTCATACATTTTCAAAAAGTTATTCGTGGGCTTTGTGGGCTACCGAGATCCCACAAGCTACCGGTTGGACATCACTGGATATAAGGTTTAGCTGAATCAGGAAAGATATACTTGCATTTTGTCAGTCTGGCTTTCGCATTAGATTTATTTGTACTACTGCTCTTTTAAAGATTACCAATGATAATTACTGCCCGTGATAAGGATTACAACGATTCTCTTCAGATTTAAAACAATTGTAAGTTTCTTGTAAATCAAATTCCTCATTCCAGAATGTATTAAATACTACAACCTCCAAATATATGCTGACTAGCCGACAACAAACAATCATGTTTGAAAGTCCCCAACCTTCAGACTTTCAATCTTCTACTGTCAAAGAGATACCCACTGTCCTTGAATGCTCTTAGATCAAAAGTGTATTGCTATAATTCTTGTAACTTCTTAAACATATTCAAGATGCTTTACAACCATTACTGACTATATTTATAGATTTACTTACCATCTGGCTTAGTGCTGACTCCTAACACTGTACCAGGGGTGTCTGTTTCAAGTTCAGCGTAAGCTTGTAGCAATATTTTTTGCTTCTTAGTTATAGTTTTAGGAACAACAATTTTAAATACGACATAGTGGTCTCCATGTCCATAGCCATCTAGTTTTTTCATACCTTTACCACTAAGTCTGATTCTGTGATGAGAAGAAGTACCAGGTATTATCTTAAACAAAAATTTCATAATTTAATACTTAAAGATATTTAAAAATAAAATGAGAGAAATTCTAATTTTAAAAATATTTAATTAATAAGTAAACAAAAACAAATAAAATAATGTGTATACCTGCAACGTATGGTCTTCATATAAACCCTGTATCCTAACAGCACCCCCTAGAACGGCCTGAGATAGAGATATTTCAGCTTCCGTATGGACATCTGACCCGTCACGTTTGAAATAGTCTGATTTCTCTACTCTGAATGTAACAAAAAGTTCTTTCTTCCCCACGGATAACCGAACAGTTTGTCCATCTTCAATACCTAAAGAGGAATAAGATGTTATAGTTTTTTGTAAAAAAAAAATTATTGACAAAATAGAAATTGGACAGTTGAATATTTTTGTAAAATGAGAAAAAATTTACTATCATATAGGTGATTAAAAACCATGAAATTAAGAAACAAGAGTTCACAAAAACTATGCTGTGTGGTGAAGATGACTTAAAACTATGGCAGTTAAGAATTGGTTTGTTAAAAATTTCAGTCAGGAAATTTTGTGTGATCCCGTTGCAAAGCAATGGGGTTTATCAGGTCCCTTGTTCCTGTGGTAAGGTCATAATCGAAAAAAATAACCGCACGATTGCTACTCGCTTAATGGAGCACAAATCATATTAATCAATCAGCCATGGCCGAACACTGTCATGAACCAGGTCATATCATTATATTCCAACTATATTCAGACTATAGTCTTGCTCAATAACCTTCCTATTTCCCAGAAAATTCAGAGAAGCCATTGAGGTTTATAAATGGCCCCACAATATTAATAGGGACGATGGTTTTCAACTTCCCATCGCTTGGTGTATTCCCTGACTCGTTTCTCTCCTCCTACACTCGATAATAATCATCCAAATGGAACGGTTCTACCCTAGTGCACATCCCCCACTACAGTCCTTGTCTATATAAACATGATCCGGTCGAGTCTGGATTAGTGCATTGACTTCATTTGTTGAAGTAACATCTTGAAAATATCCCTTGTAACAGTAGACGTTACGTCAGCACATATTAGAGCCTCTACACGTTTTCTACAGATAATTAAAAAATATATTGTCCATTTTATATATTTATATTTATTTATAGGGTTACTAAATGAACCATATACATTTTGGTCTAACATTACATACTAGCTGTGATGATCTCGATATCTTTCTGGAAATTCTAGGGGATTTACCTGGCTGACTATTGTAAGATTGTCATTTAATATGTAACAAATCCTTAACTGTTTTCATTGTTTTTAAGAGACATTTCGACAATTAATATAACTACTAAATAGTCAAACACTAAAATGGATCACTAATGAACCCAATTTACATTAAAGTCACATAGATCTATAACTATAAAATATAATTTGTGATTTGTGGAGCTAATATCAAATTTTAACGTGATATATTGTTGAAATTACAATAAAAACTGATACAAAAAGTCACATAAACAAATGGTAGTCCTCAGATAAAAATATAAACGTGATGAATTGTAATAAAAGACGTGACTTTGAGTAAATTTTGTTATTGGGAAAATATGTAAAACAAAATGTTGAGAATTACAGATTTTGAAAATTCTTAAAAATAAAGTAACATCACTCGCCTTGAAAATGTCCCTTGCAACAGTGGGCGAAACGTCGGCACTTGTCAGAGCCTCTACACGGTTTCTACCCGGAAACAACATTCATACAGATAATAACCGTGGATGTCTATTACATTTAATAATAGTAACAATAGTTTTAAATTTTGTAGTGTTTTTCGATATTTATCAAAAATAACTACATGTAGACAATTTTTTCAATGATTATTGCGTTTAAGACAACGCAAATGTGCTAAATTTAAACCTACCCTCTCAGTATCTCTTCAGATAATTGAGATCCCCACATAAAAAATTAAACACTCTATACACACACTATACACATACATAAATTAAACACCCTATACACTCACTATGTCATTAAAAGTATGATAACAAATGCTTCCAAATATATACACTTACCTGCAGGTACAGGTACGGTAACTTTCTTTCTTTGTACTGTTGAGCCTTTGCCCTCACATTCAGTGCATTTATATTTAATGAACATTCTGCTTCCTTCACAATATCTACATGTAGATCTCATGATGAATGGTCCTCGTGAAACAGTTTCAAAGCCAGTTCCATCGCAGTACGTACACCTGGTAGCTTTAGTTCCAGGTTCACATCGGGTACCTGTGCATTTAGGGCATGTATCTACAACATTTACTTGAATATCCTTATTAGTGCCTCTTGCTGCTTGTGAAAATGTTATTCGAACTTGAACCTGCAAAAATAAAAGTATAATTTGATGTACTTACATTTTGGCACGGAAAGTTTCTCCCTGGTAATTTTTGACTAAACTTTTTTTTGCAGAAAGATCTTACCTCTTGTGCTTCTCCAAAACCATAAGAGCTCTCAGCAAAATCTTCAAATCCACTTCGTGTAAATCCTGCATCCCCAAATATCTTTCGGAAAAGCTCTTCTGGATCTATGGTTGATTGGTACTGCCAGTTCTGCCCAAATCCTTGAGCACTAGGTCCACTACCTCCTGGACGGCCGCCCATTCCCATTTGTTCTGCAGTGGAACCCCAAGTGTCAAATTGTTTGCGTTTGGTGTCATCTCCAAGAATCTAAAAATAACATCAATAACTTATTTTTAAGCAAAGAAGTTTGCCTCAATAGATTTTGATTAGCTCTCAGAGTTCATATTTAAACTTAATAGAAAGTTTTTGGTAGTTGAAGAAATAACTATATACTGTCCACGAGTTCAACATACATATTTCTACAATGTACTTGAAAACTACCCACTCATTATATTGACCAACTTTAATCAGAGCTATATTCAATGTAATTCCACCATTATTGATCACTCTTATTTCACATCTATTAGCAAACATTTTAATTTGAAATAAAATAAATTGTTCACTTAAGTGTCTAACAATGAAACCAGGCATAGCATTTCTCATCTTTATCACTGGTTTAACTCTCTATACTATTAAGCCTTGCTGTGCATTAGTCGAGAAACGGGTGTCAGTGTCACTTTCGTATGTTTAGAATTGTTTCAAAAATCAATAATTGGTGTTATTACAGGAACTCAAATATTCAAAAACGTGGTAGCTCTAATGGTAACTGTTTATAATGAAAATAGAAATGTCTCCACTGAACTGAGAATAACACGATCATGTAACAAGAAAAGAAAATAGTTATTGCAAAACTTCTAAATAGGACATAATAGCGCTTTGTAACCCTATGATATTTTTATGGCTTTACTACATGGTACTTGATTTCTTACTGCCATATGGCTAATATTCAAGATTTACGTGGACTATTCAGTTGCATAAGCTTATTTCTTTCGAACATGTAATGCTAATACATGAACAAGCAACTGATGGACTAGTATAAAGCATAAACACTAGAAATAATAGAAAACTCACCTCGTAAGCTTCAGAAACTTGCTGAAATTTCTGAGCTGCATCTGGATCATTTTTGTTAACATCAGGATGGTATTTTTTCGCTAATTTATAATAAGCTTTTTTAACTTCAGCAGTGGAAGCGTTACGACTAATTCCTAACACCTGATAATAATCATTTTTCTTCTGGAAAGCAACTGATGTCGTATGTATACTTCTTATATATAATGGCAACAGACCTAAAATAATGAGGTTATGTAAATATCAAAGGAACGACCAAGATCTTATAACAAGTTAAAACTGTTATCGAAGACTTGGAATGGCCTCGAAGCAAACAGAAAACAAGGGTCATGTAATTTTTAGGCAATAAGACATGATGTAATGCACACGAGTGTACTTACGATTTTTTGATATATATTTTGCAAAACACAAATTGACAGTCTTTGAACTTCTACATTGGAGACAATTATGTACAAATCTTGGTGAAACTTTATTTCTAGTTGGACAAACTAACAAATTTAACTGTTTAGCACTGAATATTCCGATAATGTTTCTTGCAGTTGCCATTTTGCTTGAAAAAGGCCGGCCACAGTCGCCAGTTGTCGCTGTCAGAACTCGAATTTTGTGAAATTTTCCAGAAGGCTCATAAACTAGAAATTTCCCGTTCCATTTCCAATGAGTTTAATTTTTCGCTACAAAATTGAAACATTTAAATTGTTTATTTTGGAACGTAGATATGTATACATATTTTAAACAACATTAAAAATAGTTGAGTGTATTATATAAAGGCAGAATATAAATAGAAAAAAAAGCAATTCAACCTTTTAATTCAGTACGTAGACTTCCACGGCCACAGTAAATATCTTCAGGTTTTCCGGAAGATAACCATGAGTTGGCTTTTGTTTTTGCCAAGTGCTTCATGCTATTCTACTATTAGAACTATTTAGAACTGGTCGGCACCTACAACTGGCACTTTTCAGAGCTACATGGCAATATATGGTAGCGTAAGCGGGTGAATATTTCCTTCGATAGCAATTAATAGTTGTTTGTTTATAAATACCTTGTTGCTGTTGTGTTTCCTCTGGTAGCTGCTGTCGTGGTTATTCTTGTAGTGAAAGGTTCTTAGGGTTCGGGGCGGGATAAGATTAGGAATAAGTAAGAATGCACTTAACACAACAATTAATATTACGCGACAATATACAAACTAATTTTATCGCGAAAATTGGAGCAAAGCGAAAGCGGGGCGAAAGTGGTTAAACGCACGTTTTGACTTCTCGTGGCGAACTGAACTAAAATATGGGTAATTAGATAAAATGTAAGGAATCGGACGTGCTTTTGACAATAGCCCAGTTTATGATGGGTAATTTGGAAATCCCAGAGAATATAACCGATAATACCCCCTGGAGGCATAACGGCAAATCTAAGTACAATCTTGAAAAGTTAAAGTTTTTACGGCGGTAACAGTATAACTAGCACTTTTAAGAGCTACATGTCTTGATAATGTCCCTTGAAACGGCGGACAAAACGTCGGCAAAACCAAAAGCCAACACATTGATATCTTCCGGAAAACCTGAAGAAATTCAACCATTTCTTAGCTTTGTATTTCCGCTACTGCAGTTAATCACCGACGCCAGCGATTATGCTAGCTCACCTGAGAAATTTTCCGTTTCCGTTATTGCAGCGAAAATACGGTTCTCTGAAGTGTACGTAGTAAGTTATCTACAATACAGGAAACTACTGTTTTGTGATCTTACAAGACAACCAGCGTTTAGGCTTTCTAGAATCGCAAATAGCCAATACTCGAATACGATAACCCTATCCAGTGAGCTATCAAGATTACTAATAATTATTATAAAAACCTATGCTGGTTGGTAATATTAATAAATTTTTAGTATATATCATCTAGTGACCAAATGGGGTATATAGTACTCCTTACAACCGTATCCGATTTCCTATGATACTCCATTTAACGGTAATGGTTAACCAATGTAGAACTTGCCCAGTGGATGTACGCTAGTGTTAACATATTTATCTGAATTTGTGTAAAGAAAAGGTATGAGGTTCTTTAGAATCTTTGAACGCTAAGTGATAATGAGAAACGAGGAATTAAGAGAATCCTAGCTAAGAAGGGCTAGATTGTAAAATTACCGTCCCTGAATTATTCCTACAACGGACGATTCATAAAAGTACGTTCTCATGCTCAGGAATTGCGAAACCCGAATTGCAATTCGCAAATATTTATTTTATATTTTTTTCATTTTTAATTATGGTAGACAATGACAGTTAACCTTCAAAACGTCATTAAATATTAAAGGGCTCAAAACTTCTACCCCTACTTCTGGATTGGATAAATCCTCTTAACCATCATTTATCTTTTATTTTCCATAAATGCTGCAACGAAATTAAAAATGGCGACACGAATTTCGCAAAAAGATGAAGAAGATTCAACTTTTTGCGGCGCAGCTATTTTCATAAAACATCAGCCAATAGGAAACGTTTCGCAAGCATGTGGACTCGCTCTCTCCAATTCTATGCATGTAATTTATATTAATAAAGCTAAGAAACAAATATATAACGTTAGGTTAAAAAGGACAGGCAAGAGTTACAAGCCCCCCAAGATAACGCTTGAGTAATAATTAATAGTAATAATGTTTTAGAATTATATAAAGTTCGTTTTAAAGGAGCTATAGCTAATAATCCTTTATTTAGTTTTTTAATACTTCTCCAGATTTTCAAAAGAAAAAATTTGGATATTGCTTGTAGATGTTATACCAACAAAATACATCAAAATTAATTGTTTTAAAAATATTCACAGCTAAATTAAACAGAAAAGATAAACCATTTGATGTAAAACATTCATAATTTTGTAAATATCAGAGAAATGGACAAAAACAATCTCTATTTTTATAACAATTAATGTACCTATGTTAGTTGTGTTTTTGTTGCTATAACATCTACAAGCAATATCCACAGTTTTTTTAGATAATTCCAGAAAATCTGGGGAAATATTAAAAAACAAAGTAAAGGATTACTAACGTAAGCTCCTTTTTAACGACCTTTCAACCTATTAACTTCTAATATACTTCTATTATAATTACATACTATTATTATATATTATGTTTATTACATTACTATTTCTTTCGCACATTTTCGTATGGATACTTCTTTACCGAGTAGCGTTCTCTCCGAAATGAACACGCTAGTACTTAAATGCTATTGATCGAGTAGAAGTGACCTATCCTAATGTTACCACACAAAAAAGAGAAATGGGCTTCTCTCAATGATTGGACCGTAGTAGACAATCTCACCAAGAAAAATAAAGGTTAGATCGCTATTTAATAATTTGATGTGATATTTGGGGAATAATTTATAAATTAAGATGAAGTAAATCAGAAAAAAAAAATTCGATGTTTTGTGGATAATCTTCATAATTAAAAAATTAAAAAATATTGTCCTTCCAAAAGTTTGTGGAACGACAATATTTAAATTTGTTAACTTATAAATTACGTACTTCCAAAGGACTCTACCAACTTATGGTCAGATTGTATTATAAGGGGCCAATCATTGGGTGACAACCATTTGCCCCTTTTATGCATTCAAGTAATAACGCTATAAATTTGAAAAGAACACTACGCGGTAAACAAACAGTTCATATGAAAATGTGTGAAAGAAATAGGAATATAATGAACTTAATGTATAATAAGAGTTAGTAATTATAATATATATATATATATATAGAACAGGAGTCAAATCCGGTAAAAAAAAATTTTCTGGAGATGTTCAATATACAGACATCGATTGGTGAGACCATGAATTTCAGGATGGATACACAGGGTCTCAGTAATATCTACTCCTTTTTAATAAATAATTTTAAGTAAATCCCCTTCCATTATAGTGTTGAATGTTATCTGATAGATGTATCCGAACATGCTGTGTATGTAGTTGACTGTGTTACCTTATCGTTTAAATGTATAGTTTTCTACCTTTTGCATGATTATTATTTATTGCCATGACAAGTCATACAGAGATGTCTATGCTAGAGGGAAGTTGGTTGTTTTCTTGAGCACCAATTGAGTCGATTTGAATATTTTCAGTGGCTAACTGAGCCCAGAATAATTGGTGGTATGTAGCATATTATTGATTAGCTTAATTTTGATACTAATAACAACTTGTAATTGTACTTTTGAAAAAGATGAAAA
This sequence comes from Sperchopsis tessellata, assembly GCA_033557685.1. Classification (NCBI taxonomy): domain Eukaryota; kingdom Metazoa; phylum Arthropoda; class Insecta; order Coleoptera; family Hydrophilidae; genus Sperchopsis; species Sperchopsis tessellata. Next base: position 3,045 of record JAWQRN010000673.1, on the reverse strand, counting down.
TAAAACCATGGAAATATTAATAAATTCAAAGGGATTTCATTAAACACAGCCTGAACCTCAAAACCTTATCCTAAACTGTAATCTATATATATATATATATATATATCGAAATTAATCTTGCCAGTTAAAATAGAATACGATATAAAAATAATTGTGGGTGTTCATTTTTAACTTTGCTTTACATCCACATCTCTAGGTAAAGTTTTCTTGTTATGTCGGTCATCACTGTCACAAGATTTCTCCATGCTACATTGAGATGGCGCTTGCTTTAGTTACATTTCATAGCAAGTTGTTTACATTTATAGTGATCAGTTTTGCGGTGTGTCTTTGGTAGGTTCCAAATTTCTAGCTGTTCTGAGTATTGGTATGAAATAGCTATCTATGGCATTGCGGCAGTGCCCACGATTATTTTTATATCGTATTATATATATATTTATATATAATTATAATACATGATTATTATTAATGCGTTATCTTAGGAGGCTTGAAACATTTACCTAACCTTTTTAACTTACTTTAGAAGTATCTAACAGCTCTGTTTTAACACAGATTACTTCATGAAAACAAAGCCACACAAACTAAAAATACTGATTTCGTATAGCCGTGATAACTATACCGAAAAATAGTCAATATAAACAAGTGGTGCCGTAATGAAAGCTTTTGTAACAGAAGCATCTAGAAATGTACACCACCACATAGACTACCTCGTAAAAGCGATGGTGCTAGGAATTGTCCGGTGTAGAAATAAATTGACCCCTTTTACATTAATTTGTTGTTGTTTATTTGTTTTACTTAACACCGGTGTATTTCCACTGCTATATCCAATCACCAATGCCAGTTTTACGACCCTCCTGGAGTTAATTCTAATCACAAAAAGCCGACCGCCTCTGGGTCTCGAACTCAAGACGCCACACGTAGTAGTCTAACAGTTAGCCACTGAGCTAACGAGATAGCTATTATACTAATTTTTCTAAAGCTTTCGACCTGTTGGATCATATAATGTTATGTTATAAACTGTGTTCATTTGTTTGGCCGTGTAAATTCTTCAGAGCTGTAGGAAAACTCCAGCATAGTCTATAAGGATCAGTGGCGTAATTAGTATTAAGCGTGGCTAAGCAATGCTTTAGGGCCCAGAGCAAGCTGGGATACTTGTGACAAAAAAATTGTACTGTTATTATAACATTTGTACATATTAAGTTATTTATGACTAATTAAACTGATTTTTAAGATAAATACAAAACAGATTGGCTTCACTTCTCAATTATCTTCACTTCACAAAGAGCAGAAAATAGAACACTACATAGCCTATGCTAGATATTAAGCAGTGAATAGTTTCTCAAACAATTTTCACACATTTGAAAACAATTTTAAATTAGCTAAAACTGTCAAAAATTTAAATATAACTAGTGAAGCTTCAAAAAGAATAAGAGAAAAAGAAAAAGAACAGAAATTAAGAAAACAGCAAAAATTTCACATATTTTTACTTATAAAAATGGATCTACACCATTCATAACTACTTACGAATATACCAGGAAAGTCAGCCTCAGAAATGAAAAATATTTCCAATACATTAAATGAAGTAGAAGAAGCAAGAAAAATTGAACAAGAGCCAGAAATAATAGAAGTTTTATAAAAAGAAATGAAAGAAGGGGAAGAGTCAGAGTCATTATATTATACAGGTGACAATTCTTGCAATAAGTATTTGAAACATTAATACATGCAGTACTAACAGCAAAAATTATTCGATTAAAAATTAGTTTGAGACTATGTAAGCCAAAAGGAAGAGAGAGACATATTTAGTGGCAGGAATCATAGTATAAATTTGTTTATATATATATAGTTACATTTTTTGACACGCTTTTATTTTTGGGGGCCCTTTTACATATTAAGGGACCAAATTGCCTAGTTACACTACTGTTGAGGCCTTTTGATTTGGTGTGAGAGGAATTAACTTAGTTTAAGTGCAATACCTGTGATATAAATCATCAAAACTCCAATATTGGTTTTAATTACTCTTTGAGTTGTTAGCTGTACACTATATGCATTAAGAATTTGGAAATTTTGATTTTCATGACTTCTTTTTCTATTTTTTGCATATCCTTCGTCTTTAGACTAACCCTAAATTTGTTTTTCCTTTTCAGTAACTATTTTGTGGATCAGTCTCAATAATTAAACAAATAAAAATAGTATCAAACCTTACATATATAACTCTTAAAATATTTAAAAAAATAGATAAACGAACAAAGGATAAAAGTTGGAACAAGGTTGTTATTTATGTATAATATGTATATTTTCAAGTACACATTTATTATATTATCCCTATATTTATATTACAATTTTACATTCTTAAGTACTAGTGACTAGACTTTGACTCGCTGTGACCTTTCAGTCACAATTTTGAAAACTGTTAAATAAATTGTAATAAAAACTAAAACTAGTTAACCATCTATTAGTATAACAAACATATAATTCTAAAATCGATCAACAAATACTCTAATAATAGTTAAAAATTTTGTTTACACATCTACCTGAAAGATACCATTTACTTAAAGACTAATTATTATTTATTTAAGTACATATTTACTGACTCTTTGGTGGTACTACCTGCATTAAGTGAATCGTGAGAAACACTAGTAAAAATGAGAAAAAAAGTTCAAAAACGACATTGATGATATGTCAACTCAAATCACACACTTAACACCTAAATCAGTTTACCCTTTCTAATTTAACTAACCTATAATCTAACAAACACATCTGGAAAGGAGGTACATAATCGCAAATGGAATTTTATACATATATATTTTTTTATATGTATATGTACACACAAAACATACCCTTTACATTATTTTTTTATGTTGGCTAAAATAAATATTCTATTACTAAATTTAATATATTGTCCGCTTTTTCTTAACTTTTAAGAGTATTCAACAAACAAACAAAGCTTTTCGCTACTTAAAATAAACTCATTTTTGATATTCGACAAACATAGTAATTAAAGAAAAAAATCTATAAGTAGTAGATACTGTTTATAAATACTTGAATAAC